>JAJGOT010000107.1:1242500-1345000 GCA_022457155.1 Cladopsammia gracilis | reverse complement strand
GAGCCTTCATCTGTCTCGCAGAAAAGATTTATAATGTACAAACGTGCTTTATTTCACAACTCACACACCCCTAACACACCTCCAGACCCCTCCAGACAGTTATTAAGTCTAGACACTCAAAAGAAATAACCTCCCTGCCCCTTCGCTTTATTTAGTTTCAAAACGTAAATATCTCAAGAAGCGTTACGTAATTTTCGCATTTAATCCCAACATAAGTTGTAGTGTTTATCTCAATCGACAAATGCACCAAAATAATATCAGTGTTCATTTATTTGAAAGAGACGGTAAAATGATACCGCTTTCGAGGCGATTTGTGTTGACGTAAAAGAAAGCTGGGTGTTTTACTTCAACTGCAGCCCATAAATTCAAGATCTAAAGCCAAGCTTAATAATTCTAAGAAGCTTAAAGCTGGCCAGAAGTTAAAAAAAAAGGAAGTTCATCCTGGAAAGAAAAAGCAATGCAACGAAAGTCAATTACGGTTCTAACATGTAGAGCAGTCTTGTTAAATCCCTAAGTTTGTCACCGCTTGATAAAGCTAGATCTAGACAAGCTTAACTTAAATTTTTAAGATGTAAGGTTAATACGTTTACTTACATTGCAGTCTTTAGAGCCTTTTGAGTCAATCTTCAACAAAATTCCGTCTTCGCTCACGTCTGAATCATTGTCAGAGACAGACATATCGTTGGGCTAAAGAAAAAAATGCAAAGAAAAACACATGACAGCATGCAAAGCCTTGTTGCACAACACAGCTAAAAAGTTGTTTTGTGTCAAAACAAAAATACCGTGAAACTACAAACCGTTTAACGTCCAAATAGTTTTTTAGCCCTTCCAGTGACTGGAAGACTCTTACTGAGTGTATTTCACCTGACGAAATCTGCAATGAATAACCGCTGTTACTTTTAGTAGGAAATGGTCTGACTTTCCGCCAGACCATTGTCTTTACTGAGCATGTTCACGACGTGACAAACACGTGAAAAGCAGCCACTGACACGGCGGCCGGCGCAATGTTTTGTCGAGTTTTGATACGCTTTTTGGCGCCGAAGACTCAATAAGGAAACATGCTCTTTTAATTTTTCAATATTTATTCGCTACGCAGTCTGAAAATCTATGTGTAAATGGCTCCCGTTTCGCTGCTGAATGTTGTCAAATGTTGCGTGACATGCGTGACAACCGCTTTTGTTCCGCTTTTGTGTCGACCATTCACCCCTGTCCTTGTCTTTTCCCGGTCCTTGTCTTATCAGCCAATTTCAGCCCAGTTGGAGGGGGCTGAGATTTTAGCCCGGCTTCCCGACCTACCTGAACAAATATTCTTAAAAAGACATTGCGATTACACGAAGAAAGTTTCGACCCGGTGTGATATTTTCAGCCTGGTTAAGCAAAATCACTGGGCTGGAATTTTTAGCCCGCCACAAACGGGATGAAAAAAAAAAAATCTAATTTTCAACCCGGGCTGTCCCCGGACGACTCCCCGGGCTGAAAAGTGAACATGGGTATGCGCAGTGGTTGTGTTTTCAATCATTCTTGTTCCCAAAACCCTCGTTTCGTTTGGTCAGCGGTTAAAATTGATAAAAGACCGTGGAGCTCTGGGGACGAAAATGGTTGAAACAAGATGGCCGCGATGGGCATTTTGGCCCCATCACATTGTTCGGATGGATTTCACCTAAGTCTGCAACTCTTGGTAGAAGACGGGTAGAACTCTCGGTAGAACGTTTGGTAGAAGACGGGTGAACAATTTCACTATCTTCTTGCTTTCCCTGCTCTCTAAAATGAGTCAATCCCGGCAGTGTACGTTGTCGTACGTATCATCGGTCATCATCCGGGTATCATGCGCTTTCGTCAACCATCGTAGTATACTGTTGTCAATTACATGTATTGCACGTAGTCGCTTACTCTCATGTGTTCTAATTAACTCCCGTTCGCTCTCATTAAATCTTGAACGGTTTCATCATCTCACACGTTCTCGTCCACACTCGTTTGCTTTCATCAACACTCGTGCGCTCTCGTCAATTCTTGCACGCTGTAGTCAACTCTCAAGCGCTCTCGTCAACTCTCGTATAGCCAGTCTCATGAACACTTATGCATTCAAGTCAACTCTCGTACATGATCATCAGCAATCTTGTGCACCAGATTCAACTCCGGTGTGCTATCGTCAACTCTCTCACCGAGTCTCACGCGGTTTCGCCAACTCTTATACCAAGGCCTTCGTATCGGGTTTCTTCAATTCTACTGCGCTTTCATCAACTTTCGCACGCTGTCCTGAACTCACATCAGTCATCTCTCGTTGTTGTTCGTCCATCGTTGCCGAAGAAGACCGTAAACCGGCATCACTTCAGATAAAATGGCAGATAAAAACTCTCATATTTTTAATTTACCTGATTCAACTCTCGTACGCTTATGTTAACAACGATTCCCATACGCACTCACTAAAGCTCTCTCGAACTGACTCTCATCAACAATGAAGTCTACTCATTAGCCTAGCGCTTTCTTTACGTCTAAGACTCTTATGCTGTTGTCGACACCCGTGCTCTTGCATCAACTCTTGAATGCTGCCATTAACTCTAATGCGTACCTCAACAACTTTATTGTGCTCTCCTCAACCCTCGTGCGTTGTCATCAACACTCAAGCGTCCTCGCCAACTCTCGTACATTGTCTTCTTTACTCTCGTGCTCTCTCGTCACGTTTCATGCGTTCACATAAATTCTCGTATAGTTTCATCAGCTCTCACACGCTCAAATCAATTCTCATGTGCTCTTCATCAAATCTTGTATAGTTTCATCAACACTTACGCGTTCTCATGAAATCTCAGTGTATAGTTTCATCGTCTCTCATGCGCTATCGGACATCTCGTAGAGTTTTAGTATCAACTGTAATGCGCCCTCAACAAATCTCGTGCGCTCTTCATCAAACCTCGTATGGTTTCATCAACTCTCATGCACCCTCGGCCAGTCTTGCACAGTTTCATCAACACTTATGCACTCTTGTGCGCTCTTCATCAAATCTCGTATAATCTCATCAACACCGTGCATGAGCTCTCATCGACTCTTCTGCGTTGTTTATCAAATCTTGTATAGTTTAACGATAAATAAATAAATATGTATCCTGAACACATTTTTACTACTGATGAAGGCAGCATTGCCGAAACGTCTACTAGTTTCATTTTTAACACTCGTATAGTTTAATCAACCTTCATGCGCTCTCGAAAAATTTCGTAGAGTTTCATCAACACTCACGCGCTCTCCGGTATTAAATCTCATGCGCTCTTCATCAAATCTCGTATAGTGTCATCAACGTAACACTCATGCGCTCTTATCAATGCTCGCACGCTCTCGTTAAATCTCGTATAGCTGAAAGGGGCTATGTCGCGAGGATAGCGGGTGAGTACTGGGTACTAACAACTTGAAAAACGTCCGGTGGCTTTTTTTTTCAAGTTGGCGGCCATTACTGTCGAAATCGATGCAATCCGTTCCATCCCGTCGTATTGCGTGGAAGGATAGATTTCAAGTTTACAAATTAGTTAGAGTATTTACTTGGCTAAATTTTTGGTAAATTATTTCTGCGATTTGTTAATCATACCTTCGAAAAATTCGATGCCTTCCAGTAGTGGTGGAAGTTGGGGAGGAATTTAAAAACGAAATCGATCGTGTGTTTGTTTACCTCGCGTGGTTCGACACGAGTGCAAGCGCGATAAAACTTGCCGCGATCCGGGAGGGAACAATAGAAATTTGACATGTATTACGTCAGGTTACGTCACATGACAGGAACTCATTGCGCAGACTCACCTTGCGACATAGCCCCTTTAATCAACCTTCATGCGCTCTCGGCAAATTTCGTAGAGTTTTATCAACAGTCACGCACTGTTATCAACTCTCGCGCGCTCTCATCAACTCTCGCGCGCTCTCATCAACTCTCGCGCGCTGTCATCAACTCTCGTGTGCTCTCATCAACTCTCGCTTGCTCCAATCAACTCTTGTATGCTCTCATAAATTTCTCTTATGCTCTTCATCAAATCTCGTATAGTTTCATAAACACACATGCGCTCTTATCATGCTTCTTTAGATGACATAATAACAATCTTTTTCATTCGTCGAACGATGTAGTAACTTTGATGCTACTCTCGATCGCCTTCTCGATCACTCACCACTCACTTGGTGATCTATAGTATCTATAAAGTTGTCTGCTTTAGTCTGATTAGAACTCGGGGGTGGGTGGGCGGGAGGAGACTTCGAGGGAGGATATTGCGCCAAATACTTAAAACACTGCGTTTTCGGTAGTTTCTTCCAAATGTTGCTACCATTTTTGATTCTTAAATAGTTGTTAAGAAAAGTTGCACACTACCGGAGCATAACTCGGTTTCTGTAGCACGAAGTAATTATAATTAAGAATATTGCAGTCTCCCTCCTCGATTGGATCCTAGATCAAAATATTTGTTACCCTTCCACTTTATGGCATCTTTCAACGATCCTTTTAAGATTATTTTAGAATTTCATTAAAAGAATACTAAAATAATTCTATTTTCCCTACCCTTCAGTATACTAGGCGAACAAAAAGGGGCTATCCTTCCGCTGAGACCCTTTCGGGCAGTGCCTGTGACTGGACCAGCAAATACACAAGTGATTTGAATCGTTAAATTTCAATATTTAACCGTGTTATTAAGCGGCCGGTTATCAAAGTCCCGAATTTATTCAGATACCACGCAGATCTTAACAACCTCTAATTTCATTGGACTTGAGTATCACGCAGCTCTATTGTTTTCAGGGCTAGGGTCCATTGTTGTGTTGTTTGTTCTATTGTCTTTTTTCAGCAAATCAGAAAAGACCTTGTAAGAGCTGCGTACTGCCCCAATTTATTATCACTGTAATACTGTAAATAAAACGATGAACATCTTAGATATTCATTTCTTGTCTGAAACGAGACAACTGAATTACGAAATAATACACTGGGGAATTACAATAAAAGTTTACAGCCGATGGAAGGAGGGATTGAACATTTGCATATTTGTCCCCGTATACTATATCTCGTTCAACGCTTTACGTATTCACGAGATAAAAAATTTGCATATCTGTCCCTGTACGGCCACTCATAGTGAATGTGACACCGTGATGAAATAAAGATTGTAGTGGTAGTAGTATACTATATCTCGTTCAACACTTCGTGTATTCACGGATAAAAGATTTGCATAACTGTTCCTGTATACTATATCTCGCTCAAAGCTTCGTGTATTCACGAGTTAAAAAATTTGCATATCTGTCCCTGTATACTATATCTCGTTCAATGCTTCGTATATTCACGAGATAAAAAAAAAATTTGCATATCTGTCCCTGTATACTATATCTCGCTCAACGCTTCGTGTATTCACGAGATAAAAAATTTGCATATCTGTCCCTGTATACTATATCTCGTTCAACGCTTCGTGTATTCACGAAATAAAAAAATTTGCATATCTGTCCCCTGTATACTATATCTCGTTCAACGCTTCGTGTATTCACGAGATAAAAAATTTGCATATCTGTCCCTGTATACTATATCTCGTTCAACGCTTCATGTTTCCACGGATAAAAAAATTTGCATAGCTGTTCCTGTATACTATATCTCGCTCAACGCTTCGTGTATTCACGAGTTAAAAATTTGCATATCTGTCCCTGTATACTATATCTCGTTCAATGCTTCGTATATTCACGAGATAAAAAAAAATTTGCATATCTGTCCCTGTATACTATATCTCGCTCAACGCTTCGTGTATTCACGAGATAAAAAATTTGCATATCTGTCCCTGTATACTATATCTCGTTTAACGCTTCGTGTATTCACGAAATAAAAAAATTTGCATATCTGTCCCTGTATACTATATCTCGTTCAACGCTTCGTGTATTCACGAGATAAAAAATTTGCATATCTGTCCCTGTATACTATATCTCGTTCAACGCTTCATGTTTCCACGGATAAAAAAATTTGCATAGCTGTTCCTGTATACTATATCTCGCTCAACGCTTCGTGTATTCACGAGATAAAAAATTTGCATATCTGTCCCTGTATACTATATCTCGCTCAACGCTTCGTGTATTCACGAGATAAAAAATTTGCATATCTGTCCCTGTATACTATATCTCGCTCAACGCTTCGTGTATTCACGAGATAAAAAAATTTGCATATCTGTCCCCGTATACTATATCTCGTTCAACGCTTCGTGTATTCACGAGATAAAAAAATTTGCATATGTGTCCCTGTATACTATATCTCGTTCAACGCTTCGTGTATTCACGAGATAAAAAAATTTGCATATCTGTCCCTGAATACTATATCTCGTTCAACGCTTCGTGTATTCACGAGATAAAAAAATTGCATATGTGTCCCTGTATACTATATCTCGTTCAACGCTTCGTGTATGATAAAAAATTTGCATATCCGTCCCTGTATACTATATCTCGCTCAACGTTTCGTGTATTCACGAGATAAAAAAATTTGCATATCTGTCCCTGAATACTATATCTCGTTCAACGCTTCGTGTATTCACGAGATAAAACATTTGCATATGTGTCCCTGTATACTATATCTCGTTCAACGCTTCGTGTATTCACGAGATAAAAAATTTGCATATCTGTCCCTGAATACTATATCTGTCCAACACTTCGTGTATTCACGAGATAAAAAATTTGCATGTGTCCCTGTATACTATATCTCGTTCAACGCTTCGTGTATTCACGAGGTAAAAAAATTTGCTTATCTGTCCCTGAATACTATATCTGTCCAACGCTTCGTGTATTCACGACAAAAAAAATTGCATATGTGTCCCTGTATACTTTATCTCGTTCAACGCTTCGTGTATTCACGAGATAAAAAATTTGCATATCTGTCCCTGAATACTATATCTCGTTCAACGCTTCGTGTATTCACGAGATAAAAAATTTGCATATCTGTCCCTGTATACTATATCTCGTTCAAAGCTTCGTGTATTCACGAGATAAAAAATTTGTATATGTGTCCCTGAATACTATATCTCGTTCAACGCTTCGTGTATTCACGAGATAAAAAATTTGCATATGTGTCTCTGTATACTATATCCCGCTCAACGCTTAGCGTATTCACAAGATAAAAAGGAAAGAATTTAAGTGTTATTACAATACCATGCGATAGAGCGGCAGTGAGCTAGACAGACAATTGAACAGTGATAACCTCAGTTCTATTCTCTATCGCTGCGCTCAGCCGAATAGAAAACATTTCCCATGCAAACACTAGAGACAATTGGAGGGGGCCGACCAGCCATCTGGACCAGCCATTTTATTCCCAGTAAAGTAAAACTGTTACAATGTCTGTCTGCGTAAGCGCATCGCAAACTATGCCCCGTATTAGGGAAGTCTAGAAAGTAAGTAACAGTCAAGTGAGGCCTTAAGCTACTGTACCCCAGCCCGAAATAGCCTGAAAAAAAAATTAGGCCTTTATAACGGGAATCGAACCCGTGACCTTCGCGTTACTCGTGCGATGCTCTACCAATTGAGCTATCAAAGCCACAATTTTTTGAAATAGAAATAAACATATTTGAAAAATAAAATAAAATGTTTTAATGTTGATGACCGTTGTTTTGAACGCGACTTGTTTTATTTGAAAAATTGTAATAGCGCGCGCTAAGCAAATAGTGTATGAGCGCGCGCAGTTCAGAGGAAATGGAAAACCGTGTTGAGCCCATGCGGTTGCATGGTGCCCAACTTAAAGATGGTTTCCATTTCCACTTGTTTCCTTTTGAGGTTGGTGCCGGTACATAACCTCAGTCCCCTAACGACAATGTCCGACAGTGAGTGGCCAGTAGAGGTTATGTACCGGCACCAACCTCAAAAGGAAACAAGTGGAAATGGAAACCATCTTTAAGTTGGGCACCATGCAACCGCATGGGCTCAACACGGTTTTCCATTTCCTCTGAACTGCGCGCGCTCATACACTATTTGCTTAGCGCGCGCTATTACAATTTTTCAAATAAAACAAGTCGCGTTCAAAACAACGGTCATCAACCTGATGAAGGGCCAAGCCCGAAACGTCGTTGCTAGAAATTTACTTGACACTTTCTTAAAACATTTTATTTTATTTTTCAAATATGTTTATTTCTATTTCAAATTCTTGCTTATAAGTGTCACGCATCCTTGGGAATTCAATTTTTGAATTCATTTGTTTTGTTTTATCAAAGCCACATATTGGGAGCTAAAAGGAAGATAAGGGAAGTCTGTCCAAAACACAGTATTGATTGTTCATGGTACGAAAAATTGAATGTTTACATAACGTTATATCGGTGATTAAGCCGGATGCGAAAAACCAGTGGAAAAACTCCTAATTCGGAGAAAAAACGGGAAACGTATTCTCCAAACCAATTCAGAACCACCTTAACCTCTGGAGTTTAAAGGTTGAAAATAACAACTCAAGTGATTCGATGCTGTTTATAGCGGTACATAATATGCAAAAAAAATTACCCCGAGCAAAGTTGTAGAATGGCTGATTGGTGTCAAGCAGCACGAATCAAGCAGTGGTATAAATAGGCAAAAACTGCGAATGCCAAGCATAGCAATGATACGTATGCCCATGGGAAATCCATTAAATGCCATTTATTGAAATATTTACTACGTTACGCAATATTTTTTTCTCTTGTCTGGACTGCTCCCTGGTATTTATTTTGATCTGTTTACGGGCCTTACTGTGCATTTCAGCATGATGCGTGCGGGAAACAACCGTAAAGGAAAGCTGCAGATTGCAAAACGATAAAAGACTGACACCTTATTCCAAAATGGCGGCCAATTTATTTTTCTTTTATATGCATGTTAATTAGCCCTCTTGGCCTCACTTTCGCTTTAAATTCTTTTGTATTTTGCACATGCTGACGAGGCCAAGAGGGCTAATTTACATGGATACAAAAAGAATAATAAATTGGCCGCCATTTTGGAATAAGGTGTATAAGAGTGGATCTCATGATAATTTTTTTTATTGTTGGTAATTTTCGGCTTTCTGCGGGATCTCATTTGTTTTAAAAAGAGCCGAGCCGATGTCTTCTGACGTAATGAGAAAGAAAAATACCGGAAACGAGGCAAATAAAATAACGCTGTACAAGAATTGCCCCGGGGCGGGGGGGGGGGGGGGGGGGTAATTCCTAGTAATGGGCTAATGGGGATGTGCCGCTGGATGGGGTCGCATTTTCACGACTGGATTGACTATAATGGGGTTGCACTTTCAATAGAGTTACTATTCTTTTAGAAAGAATTTGGCCAAACAAAGTGATTTTGTTTGGTTATGCGTCTGGTAGTTAGTCTAATATGACGTTTCAGACTCAATTTTAACATGAAGAACGATGTGATTGAAAGTAAATTTTCAAAACAACTGCCCAGTATCTCGAGGATCTAGGGACCTCTAGGGTTTTACGGTTGTTGAGCATAAAGGATGTCGCAACACTGAAAATCATTGGTCGGATCACAACTTTATATACTAGTAATCACTTCCTGAACGTTCTGTACAAATGTATAATATAAATCTCACTAACTGTACAAGAACTTTTTTCTTGTACATGAATTATCCCACTAGGTTTTCGTTTGCAAGACAGCTTTCGCTTTATTTTAGTTTCCTTTTGAAAACTAATTCATGTTGGCAAAACATTTGTGGGTCCAAAGCTCTCTCGGCTCTTTTCCTTGTAAATCTTCTTGTAATCTTTAACGACTTCCTTTATATTCGAAGAAAATTTCTTTTGGTTTCAGGAAAATTACCTGATAAATGTGTATTTTTAATTCATTGATCCCAAGAGCTTAAATGCGTTCTTCAGTTAGGGACGTCGCTAGGGTGCCTGTCTACCACCATGGGTATAAAAATGTCACATAACTCCAGCTAAAGAAAGTCAACCTAACTGTGAATTTCATACTAGACATTGGCGTAGGACTCTCTATTGCAAAATCCTGCCTATGCCCTAGTCTGCGTTTCTTTAATCCGTTTTCTCCTAAGATAATAAAAAAATCCAAATTTTATTGGTTTGTAAAATACTAAAAAAAAACCCAGATCCACAGGAAAGTATAGTTAATACTGCTTTCATTTAAAAGTCACATAGACTCAAAAGCGGATGGAACCATGTTAAACATTACACAGGACTTAATCCGTGACTCTTAGCTTGTTCCAAAGTGTTACGACGTGCTTATTTTCTCGTCAAAACCATCTGTAGCCGACACAGGTAAATTTCCAGAACATCCATATCTTATTGGTTACGTTTCGTCTGATAACATGACTTTTGAATTTCCGCTAATGTCTCTTTATTTAAAAATATACAGCGTATCGCTGATTTTAAAGCCCATTTTAAAGTTACATAATTTCCCGTTAAATTCAAATAATAAAAACATGATGTCTATGATTAAAAACTGATTTGGCAAAGTAGTGAGAAAACTAACATTTTTCATTCGCTATGTTTTTGTCAAGTTCGTCTGTTATAACATGGTCAAACGTTCGGCACAGAAACTTATCAGTGCAACGATCCACTGAAGTGTTCTATAGTACACGCTTCCGGACACGCCTGAGGTAACCGCGATATCGTGCAATAACACATTCACCAGGTGCAGTACAGGTGTAAAAGAGCCTTTAAATACGACAGACCGTACCGATTATTTAAGTGACGTCCAAGTGTTGAAGCTCACACTCTGTGCATTACATAGTTTTTCGAAAAAAAAAAACGTGTTTGTGTATCACCTTTTCTGCGCCAGAACCGGTACTTTTGAGAGGTAAGTAAGTTTTCACATGTCATTTTTATTTATGCGGATGGAAACTAGACTTAAAGACAACCAAAACAGTCCCTACAGTAAGACAAACATAGTGGGCAAAGGAACAATTAACGCGACAACGACATGATAGAGCCCAAATTGAAAGCCAAAATGCAACCGTGGACAGCTGTTTCGACCTGGTTGGGTCTCGTCAGCACGGTGTAGCAGCAAAAGGATAGAAAAACTAGCGCGAACGCCAATTCTCTACCAAATCGCACATGGTGATGGCAACAATGAGAGCTCGGATCCAAATGTTTGCCAATTGACCCACACTGACCAACGTCACAGCGGCGCGTGACCATGTAATAGGCAAAGAATTTGAAATATCATGTCGTTGTCGCGATAAAGAAAGTGAGGATAGACATAAACCATCCCTCGGCGAATACATGGCCAATACCATGTTAAAAGTTAATCAAAGGGCTCTTAAAGCCATCTCGTTAATGCGAGAGAATGTAAGGTTAATAAAAAACAACAACAACAACAAGAATTGGAAAAGTTGGGTGCCTTTGATAGGTAAATGTAGTAAAGACGTGATAGGTAATATGTGTAAAGCTGCTAAATGGTTTATTGAAGTTGAAAGATTGAAAGTACCTGTAGGTCTAATCGAAAAGTTAGACATTGCAGTCATAGAGGACTTAAGGGCTCTATTTCAATAAAAGTCATGAGCAACAAAATAATCACGAGTATGAATGTAAATAATTTTCATGTTAATTTAGCGTATTTGTTCAAAATAGTCTTCATTTTACAGCTGAGGGGAAACTTCAACTTGATTATATTAAGCGAACAAGAAGCTGTACACAGCTTGAACTCGTGGCGCCTTTAACTTATTGCAGCATTGATTCCCAAGTGATTTGAGTGCTTTTACAGAGAAACATAAGCTTGAAATTATGTCTTATCAAAGGCTCCTAAGAGCCAACCCGAGAAGAAAAAATGCTAACGCGTAACGCGTAACGCAATATTGCCGTACGCTTACGTTTTCACACTGACACAGTTCGATATATATTTTTTTAATAAAACGTAAGGATTTTTGACGAACTAAAAATAAAGTACATCACTTTCATAATGTCCAGTTCGAAAAAAGAAAAAAAAAAAAAAGAAAAAAAAAAAGGACTCTCTGGAGAATCGAACTCGAGCCGTCCGCCGACTGAGCCACAAACTCAATCACTGCGCTGTCCAAGAGCACATACTGCCTATGGACTAAATATTATTATTATAATCTAAATACGCATCAGAACGCGTGTTTAGGTTGCAAAATCCTTTTAGATCGATTTTAATGTTGCACTAAAAACTCCAAATGCGAAACATCTGTAACCTTATTGTTGTCTATATTCGTTTCCATCAAATTAATTATTGTTATCGTTGGATTCACGTTGAATTCCTGTTACGAAACGTGTTCGTAACAAAGCATTTGCTCACTAAGTTTACAGCTGATGGAAGGAGCGAGTGAGTGAGTGAGAGAGTGAATTTTATTTAAACACCCTTGCCGATAGCCTGTTCATCATGCTTTCACGTATACACGGGTTTAAAAGTAAGACCACACTGCATTCACTAGATTCAGTAGCTGACACTTAAACTCGACCCGGAGCTTGATCGCTAAGCGTCCTAAGCAAATGGCAAGTTTAATATACAAAACACAGAACTTGCCAGAGCAAAAATCCCACAGGAATAAGCAGCGAACACAATATTAAACGGCCTATCCATCCATGAACGCCTTGAATTGTCTTGAAAGTGTGCAGTTGTACGCAGTAGTTCTTTATCTTGCTTCTCGAGTACACACACGGAGAGATTTTACGGTATGTATTTCATGGCCGAAAGCCATATAGTCGTCGATATAGACTTAAATATGCGTGCATAAATTTGCATGCGCTAATGTAACACGAAAAAAAAAAACAAGAAAAGTCAACGCCGGATTTACAACTCGTGTGCTTCGCCACGAGTAATGAGCCGAGGCCAATTTGGTTGCTACGGGGGGAAATTATGAGGAGGGATGGGGGTGGCAAAACTACTTAGATTCAATCTATCTTTAGAGAGCCCTTTTACTTAGTTAATTTTCTATGTTTTGTATCAGTCACAGTATTTTAGTAGCAATGACTTGTATGGCACTACAATGGCGATTTTCCTATCAATCGAAATTTGGGAAAGATGTTCGAAGGTTAAAAAATATTTACTATCTTTATTTATTGATATTTAAACAAAACTAAAACATATTGCAACGATTTTCATTTGGGATTAAAATTGATTTACTAGCAATGTTTTTAAACAGCCAATTAATATGTGCAGTGTATATGTGGATGTATGAGACAAAACAAGAACTTTGTGCATGTGAATAAGTTCAGTAAAAAGACTTCAGTAAAAAAGGAATGTTTTATCTAAATACTTCACTAAGGTAGACTATTGTAAAAAAGGCAAATGAAAATATTTTACTTGTCGCTTTTTCCGTCAACTAAAAAATTGTGTACCTTCGGGCAGAATGGTGTCTCTTGTGGGAATAGAGCTGGTGATTAGATTTCGTTTCCTTTTATAGCCGAAAGCTGTTTTCAAAACATCTCGGCTTAAAGAAGCCTTGGTAAAAACGACAAGCGACGTGGCCCCGAAAATTGCCGACATGAGACGTTCTGAACAGCGAGAAGCGGCTCGATTCCGCTTCAAAAATACGACAAATTACGACAGCGACTTTAGAAGGTTGTGCAATTTACCAATAAAATTAAACATTATTGACCATATCGTTCATATCAACACCCGACGGCCAACGGTCTTTTACATGTAATGATCAATTTGTTATTGAAACGTCTACCAACCTCGTTCCCAAGGCCCCTATCTTCCTCTCTCTTGGATCGGACGTGCAGTTAGAGTACACCCTAGACTCCCGGTATACACATACATATCCGTGACCTTTGATTTTTGATTTTTTGGCGCAAATTGGTTTTAACAAGCTTAATAATTTTCCTTCGAGCATTTTTATTTTAAAAAAAGACTTTTCTTTTTATCTTGATGAAAAATTGCACTTTATCAAATAAAGACAAATAAGTGACAGGTCACGCGTGTGGTTTCCGTTCGAATTACACGCACCGGCTCCCCAGAAGGTGTCAATTTGCGCGAGGGCAAAAGTAACGACCCTCCCCTCGGGTGAATGTCATTTTGTCTCTGTGACGCGGTCGCTAAGCTTTAGTATTCGAATTTCGTGGTACAAAAAGATGGCCAGAATCGCTCCAAAACGGAGCCCTTTTAGAGACCGTGAAAGGGAATTTGGAAACTAGCACGAATCGCACGGGTAGACATTTAACCTGCGGCCTCACTGGTGGCAATTCGGGGAGCTTGAGTTGAATTGTTTAGAATTTATTGGCTTTCGCGTGGCGAGGGTTCGCTCAGAGGTCTCCAGCCTTCCCTTCTTTTATAGTGGATAGTGGGGCGAGTGACAAAAGTTGTAAAAATGCATTTAAACCGGTCAGGATACATCAAGAGACAATAAAGTAAAGGTGAGAAGACTTTGTGTAATGTGTAGTGTGTAATATTTTCGATTTTTCTATCGCTTATCAATTCCGTGACAAATCGTATTATTACCTAGTATATTTCATTACTGTGCACTGGCTTCGAATCTGTAACTTGATGTCACTCACATCACGATCATCTGCCTGTGGGATCATCCAATTTAAATCTTTGATGTGTGCCACAACGCATCGGATAAATGTTTACGCTTATCCGCGTTTGTAGATCTTTATATATAAGATATAAACATCTAAGAATTTTACGGAGATTTTAAAGAAGAAAAGAACTGATCCATGACCTATGGTCGCTACAATGTCTGTCATTGATCGATCAGAGTCCGTTCACGCATATTCATTGCTATTTTAAGACTTAAATTCAGTCAGGAAGTCAAGACAAAAAAGTGCATATCCTTAGAATTCCTCTATTCCTCAAAGAAAGAATTGAGCAAATATATATTTTTCCAACGTTAATTTCATTTTTACAGTTTTGAGATTCGCTCATTCCTGTTCTTTTATTATCTTCCGGAAACCGGACATTCCACAAAGATAACAAGGTATCGCAAAACATTCATAATCCATCGGACAAAATTATCAACAAAAGCGGCGGCAAAGAAACTTTTGATAACTCAGACGTCAGATGTGGGTGGGCTGAAATATCTGTTTTCCGCTTAGTTGTCAATGCTTGTTAAAGGAAATATTTCACGCAGTTGTTGTATGTTGTTATCGCTATCGATATGAAATGTTTTGGAAAGTGAAGCGGACATTGATTTTTCTTTTGTGGAGAGTTGAAAAAGAAATGGCTGCATAAGTTAATGTTATACATGAATGGGTTATTTGCGAATATATAGTAGTTCTGTCTTTTTTTATTCGAAAGTCGAGAGTTTTCTATTTCCGGTATCATGTGTTTAGTAACTATTAGAGATTAAATGGGTCTGCTTTAAACCTCAAAATAGTGTTGACAGTGTCTTCTTGACGACCCCCGGGGTCACGACCGCAGTAAAATTTCGTAAAATATTCTATTAAGATCCAAGTCTTATGCGATAGTCATATATTGGAATAGTGGGATCTTGCAATTGTTTTTTAATAGCTCCTCAGAGTTTATTTCGCGTGTAAGTGTAATGTGTTTCTCGGAGTTAGGCAGTATTTCCATTGTCAGAAGTATAGCATCATTACATACGGTTTTAAATATTTGAATCTCCAGCATGATAGCTGTACACTTTAATCAAGTTTCCTGGAAAGTGACATCATGAAACTTAGCGCCCCAATTTCTCAAATTATAAAATTTGTACTAAAGTAATCAAACATGCGGGATTCCTGACCGCAGTATTTTTCAAAACCTTTTTCTGATCTGCCGGAGATACAGGCAAGGTTGTCCGTTGTTGCATTATTATGCAGTATTACTTTATTTTGTATTAAATTTTCCACCGCAGAAATATACTCGCGCAGAAAAAATTACTTGTTTTAATGATGTATATCGGCTTAACAAGAACTTTTCAACAGTGAATATATTGCTATCATAACTCCGAGGCGACCGGCACAACAGTCATCTGTATTCCCGATTCAACTCCACACACGTCCTCAAAAGAACCAGAGACTGTTATCATAATACTGATACATTTTTACAACAACGTACAATAATTCACTCACTAGTTTTCTGGTTGTTTATGTTCATATTGGCGCCAGAACAGCAACCATATAACTAGGAGAACTATAAAAACTTCCGGTCAGGAAGTGAAATTGTTTAATACCGATGCCTTGGATTTTATTTATACTTGACCAGAAATCCGCAAACATTTCCTCCCAGCAGAAATTTAAGCTGTCCCGACCGCGCACAAAAATTTCCTCCCGCAAAACAAATTCAGTCAAAATTTCCTTGTGCACGGTAGCTAAACCAATAAAACTATGACGTCTTTCCCATACTATTGCATACAAACGCAAAGTTCATGCTATTTTGCTCTGCCATATCGCTCATATTAAAACACAAACTTTCCCGTCCAATAACGTCTCCATTCGTAAAAATAGACCGTGAAATTCTCAAACTACGTTTCCCAAGAAAACGTATTTGACCTATTTTTACCATTCTCGAAAGCAGCTTGAATGGCTTTACGACAAATGATTGAAAATTTGATATATTGATACGTAACGTGAGATATCGAAACTAAGAACTTTAATATCTTTGCGGTGACGTAATGTGAAATATGACAAGTTCATCACAAGTTCTGACATCCCAATACCCTAGGGAAATTAACAATAGGACCGGGGGTGTTCCTCAAATATTTTAGTGACGGTATGTGACGCCCTTCTTGAAATCCTAACCGCTTTAACCAACCATATCCTCAATGCCCTAATATAACTTCTATGAAGAAGAAAGAAGAAACTCCCCCCCCGGAAAAAAGTCCACAAAAATTTGTTAACAGCTTTTGCCCCTTTTTTCGTGGTAATTTCGAAATCTCGCTTAATGCGCATGCGCATTAACGAGATAAAAAATGAGCAGCATATCGGATCTGAAAAGACCTACGGTCCCAAATAATACAATAGTAGAACAAGGAGCAGTACGATTTTTTCCTTTATCATAATAACGTGCTAATTGGTTATTTTTGTCAACAGTTCCAATTTAAACGGAAGGCGGCACTAACCGAAACACGCTGGTACATAACACACCTAACTGACCAAAAAAGACAGAAATAGGAGAAAACTGCAGAAAGGAAAGCCCAAACACGCAAGGAAGCAAAAAGACATTTCTGAAGAAAAAAAAGAAGTGGTTGGGGTTCGAGTGGCCTGTAATCATGAATAGCAGTAACTTGTCTTTAATTTCTGAGCAAACAAACCAAGCGGGTGTCGGAATAACAATCTTTACCCGTGTAACATACTCCGTTCTGGCGTTCATCGCCTTTACAGGAAACATCTTGGTAATTTTCGTTATAGCTCGAGAGAAAAAGCAGTTGAAGAAATCCTACAACACGCTGCTTCTGTCTTTGGCTGTTGCTGATGTTTTATCCGCTGTTAACTTGATGACAAGCCCAGCTTTTGTTCTAGGCGACTTTTTTCCTTATCCGACCAACCATGTCCTTGGCGAAGTGTTTTGTCGACTGATTTGGAGCTGCGTGTTTCTGTTCCAGCTTGTGGTCTTCTCAGTTTACATTTGCCTAGCTTTGGCGACAGAACGATGGTACGTAGTCATAGCGCCGCACAAGTACAGTGAGACTTTCAGTAGGAAGCGTACCCTCATCTACATTTTGTTGGTGTGGCTGTGGTCTTTGCTTCTCTGTTGCACCCAGTTCGCCGAAGTTGGCTACAATGATTCTTATCCTCTGTCACAGCGTTGCCAATGGCAACTGATCTGGCGTACTAATTCAATCCGCACGATTGTGGTCATCGTCCAAGTGTTCCTTAAGGTGGGGTTCCCAAGTCTCACAATGTTCGCTTTGTTCGCGCATATGGTTTACAGGGCTAACAAGTCAACTGTTGCTTCTGCAGCAAGTAAGGCCAAACTGCGCGGGAAAATAACGCGGATGGTCGGTGTAGCTTGTGTGATGTTGCTAATCTGTTTCGCGCCAAACCAGATAAACTACGCTCTGGCAATGGCGGGAAAAACGCGGCTCGATACAAAATTGCATCACTCACTGGGAGTTCTGGTGTTTATCAGCAGCTGTTTAAATCCATTTATCTATGGCATGAGCAACAAAAATTATCGCCTTGCTTACAGGAAACCTCTTTTCAACATGTACCCCAGAGTTTGCGTGAGTTCAAACAAAGTCATAGATGAAAGCTGTGTAACTGATAGCGAGGCCTTGGAACATGAGCATAATGAATTCGTTATAAAAAGAATTTTCGTTCGAGAAATATCAAGACGGGAGGACAATCAAGTGTAATGTATCAATCAATCAATCAATCAATCAATCAGTCAGCCAGTCAGTCAGTCAGTCAGTCAGTCAGTCAGTCAATCAGTCAATCAGTCAGTCAATCAATCAATCAATCAATCAACAATCAAACAAACTTTATTTGTGTGTCAAAAACCTTTCTAGCTCAATTTTCCAATTGAGATAATTGGTGACACCTATCTAAGAACTTAAAACTAAAACTAAAAACTAAAACCTGATAACTAACTTCTAAAATATTTACAGCTTTACATTAACATTAAAATTCCTTACGGTAATAAAATAATGAGATTACATAGACAAGCTTTCTCGATCCGGTGGAAATCCCATACATTTCAAATGGAACCTTCAACATTCCCCCTGGCAACCCCCGGGTAGACGGGAATTTGATATTAGCGTCTGTTTAGGGAAGGGATAGAGGGAAATTAAAGACGTAGCTCAATTTCACGTTTTGTGTTGGCTCTTCCGATCGAAATCATGGTGGAATGTGATCCAGAGGACACGTTAGAAGTTTTTAAATGTCAACTTTGGCTTTTGTAATCAACTGGCTGAAGAGCAAAAGACTACAGAGGTCTACAGAAGCTCTGCGGTATTTTTAATCAACGATTTTGATCAATCCTTCTTTTATTAATTTGAAAACTAACTGGCTGCTAATGTGATTGTTGAATTTCCCTGAGACATCTAAAAACATCAAGACGGAGTGTAGAAGCTAATCTGTTTCCCGGAAAGTCGTCTTGACAAAAAATACCCAGCAGCTTAAACAAGTTGACTCGTTCAATCTGTTCATCACCAATTGTCAGATTATCTGGAGGTAGTACATCCCTGAAGCTGATCCACATGTATTTAGTTTTTCTGGAGTTGAGCGCCATTTTATTTTATTTTATTTCATTTTATTTCATTATATTTTCATTTTGAGCGCCATTTTGTTTTCATCTGACCAGCCTGCACGTGGTCGAAAGCTATCTGGATGTTACTCGAGCATGCAGGGGAGACGGCTTCGTATATTGTATTTACATTATATTTACGGTGTGTTTACATACATCGATGCGGTCCGTAATATCACATGGAATGGCATCCTCGAGTTCGTTGATAAGGACGTTAAACAGAGATAGGGAGATCACTGACCCTCGCGGCACTCCCGCGGGGCATGGGGCGAGCTTAGAGATGGCACCACTGAGTTTCACCTGTTGAGACCTGTCGTTTAGAAAACTAAGAAACCACACCTAAAACCCTAGGCAGATGTCAGTAGCAGCTAGTTTAGCAAGCAGTATTTCGTGGTCATCTCGCTCAAATGCCTTGTTAAAATCTAGGAACAAGGCATGAATTCCTTTTCGGTCAGCTTGGGGGTGTTATCTGTTGAGTCAAACCATTGCTGTGTATATCTGCGAGCGCAGAGATAGTAGATCTTTTCTCGTAAATGCGTGCTGGTTCATGGGAATGCGGAGATCTTTTCTATTAAGCTGCAACTGTGCTCTTTCAAGTACCCTCGCCATCTCCGCAATCGCACTCACGCTAACCATTCTTTTAAATTACTCATGAAAAGCGCGAAGTGTAATTCATACATATATTCATTTTTTGTCCGCATTGTTCACGACTGGAACAAGCTATCTCAGTAGGTGGTGGAAGCGGGAACTTTTAGTCTTTTTAAAGCAAGATTGAAATCCTTTCTTAAAATGTAAATATCGCAGTTTTTATTGTTATTATGACCTTTCTCTAGTACACTCATTTATATATATATATATATATTTTTTTTTTTTCCTATTTCTATTTTAGGGAATGTAATAGGGTTGACCTCGTGTTTCTTTTTCAAGATGTATTTTTATTTTTATTTTCCAACATCTTGTATAAACTATTATGTTATGTTATCTGTGGTAGAACTGATATTTGACGGAAATCATTCTGGATGCAAGTCGGTGGGTGGACCTTGGCAACTGAACTAATAAGGGCGTGCATGTACTGCTTATGATAAGTTCTTTGCTCGATGCTAGCAGAGGCAATATTATGTACCACCACAGCGAGTTAGCTAGCGCTAATGAACATACACCTTCTTCACTGTTTCTGGCCTACATTTTCAATAACAATTTCCGTCAATTTTCATTTTATTAGATAGAATACTGATAATAATAATAATAATAATAATAATAATAATAATACTTTATTAACAAATTTCTTAAAACAATATTAAATTTACAATATAAAATTACAACACATGTATAATAATAACAAAATATATAATAATGAAAGACTCCTCGACATTACATTTTTAAAATGAAAACTGATCATTGTCATAAAAAAAAAAAAAATTTAATCTTTAAAATATATCAATCAATCAATATTTATTTGCCCCAATAATATTATTTACAAAGATGATATATTACAGTGTCTTAAAAAGGAGCAGGAGCCCTCAACAAACCCTTCTGGGCTTTACGGGGAGAGCCCCTGTTACAAAGGTGATACTACATATTACATCTCATCTAGCCGATCGACTGCAACTGCAACACTGTAAATCCCTAACATAACTTATGTCTGGTTATGTTGACTTATGAATGCAACAAAACCTCATCTTACTAAGAAAAATCACCAAAAATTACAAAAGAAAATTAGAAAGATTAGAAATTAGAAATATATATTGTACCGATTATTAATTTAAAAAAGGGGCACAGTGTGCACTATGTGTCCTTCTTCTCTCCTGTACTACTGAACATTTATTTTCTCATTTACTTTGTATACTCTTTATTAAGATAACTTAATATACTATCCAGTATGTAAATATGTACGTATGCTTTGGAGAAAAAAATACTGAAAAAAATAAAACTCGTGAAAACAAAACGTTCGGACCCTCTCCTGTCCGGGGCGTTTTGTACCACCGACCCCCACCCCCTGCGTCCAACTCCCACCCTCCTCTTCCTCCTCCAACGCCGTCCGCATGTCCCCCATGGGTAAGGCAGGTGACGTTTGTCGTTTGAAAATATAGTCTTTCGTGACCATGACCAAGTGTTTTATGCAGTTTATTGTTTATGCTACACTGCTTCGTCTTCTTGTTGTTTATTTTCACAAAAATGCAGTCTTTATAGTTGGGTTGATCAGGTTAATGGGGAGGGAATGTTCATTTAATATCACATTTTTCTGTGTCCCTGACCTGCCTTTCATTCATTGAATTTTGGAAGCAAAGTAATCGAGTTTGTAAGAATAAGGGAGTTTTTAAAGTGCCCACTGACTAAATTGTGCATTCAAGTGTTATGCGAATACGCAATTGGTATTAGTAATTTAAAGCATCATATTTATACAGACTAAAAACTATTGATGTTTTGCTAAGAAAAACGTAAACGTTCCATCTGCTTTATTTGTCCTATAATTTTCAACTGACGTTTTGAAGCAACCTTCTGGTACATTTGGCACCTCCTTGGTTCGACTTCCTCTTATTTTCCTATTTCAAACTACATCATTTCCGGAGGTATTGTTTCCCATTACAAGTGTTTCCTTGGCATTTTCCGGTTACATTCAATTAAATGTGCAAGCGTCTGTGGCGAGTGTACCTTTCTTTAAACCACGTCAGTTTTGAACGACAAGAGAACTTACGGATTGAGGTACCAAGCAAATCATTTCTTAACTAATTCCTCAATTCACCAATTTCCTTATTCCTCGTGGCCTTATTAACAAACACATAATCTTATTTTCTAGAACCTGCTGTAACAAGAAAAACTACTGAGTTTGGTAAGCATATGTTCATGCACCATCCGTAAACGTTTAATAAAGAGCAGTAAAGCTTAGAAGAGGCGAGAGATCTAAATGTTGCTCGCTGTTTCGGTGTAATACATGTAATATATTTTAGTAATAAAGTAAAATTAATTAGCTATAAACGACAATTACGTTGGTGTTAACTCGTCCCTTAGTGTACAGTAGTCAAAAATGAGTTTTTTCTTAATGTAATATTTCCCGTGTAATTCGTCAACTTATCAGTCCGCTTCGTGACTGAATCCCGTACGGTAGCATCACATACTACACATTGTTCTTAGGTAAACGAATTATCCTAAGTGTTTAAAGCTAACGAAAAGAAATCGCACCAGTACACTGTTCATTCATAACTTTGCGTTTCACGCCTAAACCAAATCTATAAGTCAGAGTGAGTAGTCTTTGTTCAAATATCAATGGAAATAATACTTAGACATTGGTCAGAAATTTTTTCGTTGTAAATTCTCATAATTTGTGATGAGGTAAAGAACAGATTCAAAAACAATAAGCCAGTCGCCAACTCCTAGGCTTCTATTTGAAATGTTCAGGTACATTTCTGAGTTGAGTATTAAAAGATTCTTAGATCTCGAAGCAATTAATCTTGTTTAATTTTGAGACTCAAAAGTATGTCAGGTGAAGATGCAAGACCATGCAAGGATACATGTATGCTAGAATTACTGCCGAGATTCATGCCAAGGATAGTTTGAATGGTTTATATCGTAATCACGAATACAATGATATCTTGTCTCCCAAACGTAATGAATAGAAACAAACATAACTGAATAATTTTTGTGTCAAAATTTCGGAATTTTCTGCCTCTCAGCTGTGTGGTTGGTTGCTCCGCTGATTTGTCTTCCTGTTATTTATATTCGCAACACTACAGTATCTTTACGGGACCATTACGGGTGATATGATCCATCGAAGTCTACTGGCGTTACTTTGAAATATACTAAGACGTTTCAATTTAACTTTTTCTGCTCCTTTTAAATTTAATATGTTTATATATTCAATTTGCAGAACAGATTACAGCTTCTACCTTTTACCTAACTAAATTATTGCACAAATTAAAAAAAGTAAGATGTTTTGTTTCAAAACAACAGCATGCACACCTATTAAGATCTGAGCTGTTAAAGTAAGTGAGTGAGTGTGCGGCTTACTGAAGAAACTTGTGACTTGAAATATCCTGAGAATACGCTTTTCTACTGATGAGAATAGTGCAGTAACCAAAATTTAACAAATGTACACTGGTTTTCCGTGGTGCGGACTCTTATTTACCACGATTTACGTCATCACATGGTCAAAATGTTGTGGACTCACGAGGCGCAGCCGAGTGAGTCAGCAACAAATTTTGACCATGTGATGACGTAAATCGTGGTAAATAAGAGTCCACACCACGGAAAACCGGTGTAAATTTGTTTTTTTACAACAATATTTAGAAAAAAATACAAGGAAAAATCAAAGTCTTGTTACAAAACGTGACAGCAAAGAAAGAGCAAGCGTTGTCTATAACTTTCTCGCAATCTGATTGTTTTTTTTTTTCAAGCGCGCGTGATGTTAGCGTCAGCACCTTTGTCTGGACTCTCATTTACCACTCACGTCGACCAATCAGATTGCGACTTTAGCGGCAATTGTGATAAAAAATTATATTGATATACAGTCAAAAACCTATTGATGCTTAGCTAAGGAAAGTAAAAACTTTTATAGACCTCTTTTATAGGGTGTATTGGCCGATAATATTGATGTAAATTGAAGGCAATCTGTAGCTTTATAACTGTTTTATTTTGGAAAGATTTGCTCTTGGTAATTGCCGACGTCCTCTATTTTCATGGCTCAAGTAACTTTTTCAAATAATGCCATTTCCGGAGTTATTGTGTTTTGTTGACATCGTTTCCATGATATTTTTCCAGTTACATTTAAATAGGCAAGCGTTTGTGTACCTTGCTTCAAACGGCGTCAGTTTACGAGGGTAAATGCACGATGGATTGAACGAGGTACCAAGCAAATAATTTCTCAACTATTTGCTTATTTCAGCATTCTTTTACGGCCAGCTTTCCTTGTTTTTTGTAATGCGGCTACGGGAAGGAAAAAACGTTCCTCTTTATAAATTTTTGTAGGAACACTTTTCCTTATTCCTTGCGACCTTATTTAACACCAGATAACATTATTTGTTCTAGTGCTGCTGAAACCAGAAAAAAGGCTACTTTGTTTACTCTCGTTTGCTGAATTTGGTGAGTTAATGTTCCTGTTAATTACCACACATATAACGTTTAAAAGTAGTAAATAATTTGTTACTAAAATGGGACGAGTGATGTTGTTTACTGTTTGAATTTACCACATGTAGTACATTTCACAGATTTCAGCAATATAGCTGAACTGATTTGTTACAAGTAAAAATTTTGTGGGTGTTAGCTCATTCCTTCAGTGGTAAAAAATGAGTTTGTTCATATTCCCAATTTACTTGGTCAATATCATAATCAACTAATCAGTTCGCCTCATGAGTACACTCTGTGGTATGAAGTTACTCCATAACAATCGACTTGGTGCCTTATACCATAAACCTTTCACTAACATTTCTCAGTTCAACTCACGAATCCGATATCATGTAATGATATCAACGTTCCATGTCATTGTTTCCCTATTCATAATTTTTCACTTCACGCCTGTAACGAAACTGCAGCTTTATTTCTTTGATTCTTTATTCAAACGCGTTAGACCAAATTGGTTAAAACTTTGACCCGGTTTAAAAAAATCGACTCTATGATTTTAGGTAGAGTAACGTTTTATTCCAACAATTTTTGTTTCCGATTTCGGTCGCTTTGTTGATGTTAGTCGCTTGTAAACAATCTGATTATTTTTTTTTTATGAGAAAGAGCACAGAACTGACATTTGCGAACTCCCAGATTCCTATTTCAAATGCTACACTAAGAATTTTTAGTTGAGTGTTCAAATATTGTTAGATCCTGAAGGGATCTTGTTATTTTGGGACTCAAAAAGTATGTTAGGTGTGGATTCAAGGATATGCTGGAATTGTTGCGAGATTTATGTGAAGAATAGTTTACAAAGTTAGAATCGCGCAATCACGCGGAATGCGAGAAAAGATTTTGTCCAAGTCATGTTCTTATAATATCCTGTCTTCCCAAACGTGGGAAATAGGAAAAAAAAAGATTACTGAATCATTTTTGTTGGAAACTCATTAAAAATTGATAAACAAATAAACTTGCTTGCTTCAAAGTTTCTGCATCCTAGCTGTACGACTTTTTACTCCATTGATTTGTCTTCCTGTTATTTATATCCACGATACCTGCAATACTACACTCTCTGTATTCACTACCATAACGAGTGATCGAATTACTGTGATAGGTGGAAAATTACGTCTACTGACGTTACTTTGAATCTGCTTAGAAGTTTGTTTTGAAGTTCAATTTATACTGCTAATGTATTTCCAAAATGGTTAGAAACGTTGGTTGCCGAACAGTTTTGCCTAACAAAATTACTGAACAAACCAAGCTTTTTTGCTTTCACAACATCGGTACTCTTTTAAATTTGAGCTGTTAAAGTACATAAGTAATGGTGAGGATTACTGAATAAACTTGTGACTTCAAGTATCCTGACAAAATGCAACACTTCCACTGAAGGAAATAGCGTAGCCGTAAACGAAAGCATTATAATTTATAATTCTACACCGTTTCCATCTAGCTAATTGGTGTATAGTATTTTTGAAAATTGGAAGCAACCTTGGCACCTTGGATTACCGTATTTTCTCAATTAAACGCCCCCGGCGTTTATTTCAAACTTGCCTAGTGGACCCGGCGTTTCTTTGAATCAGCAGTTTTTTCGCGCCTGCCATTTTTGAAGAAAGGGTTATTATTCGTTTTTCTTGGCAGCTGTGTACCTTGCCCTTAAATCTTAAGTTTATTAGACCACAAATAAACGTTTGTGGGGCTTACTTACAACTTCCTCTATTATACCCGGCGTTTATTCGGGGCCCGGCGTTTAATCGAGAAAATACGGTACGTCTTAAAACCGTGCCAGTTCATTTAGCTAGAAGATTTACACTTTTTGTAAGAATTGTGTCATGATGTAACTTATGGATTTAATAGAAAATCAAGGCTCCTGTGAGCCAACTCGTGAATATAGAACTTGCGGACCCTCCCCTGTCCTGGGCGTTTTGCATCACCGACCCCCACCCCTTGAGTCCAACTCCCACCCTCCCCTTCCTCCAACGCCGTCCCCATGGGTAAGGCACGTGACGATTGTCGTTTGAAAATACAGTCCTTCGTGACCATGACCAAGCATTTTATGCAGTTTATTGTTTATGCTACACTGCGTCGTCTTCCTGTTGTTTATTTCCACAAAAATGCAGTCTTTATAGTTGGGTTGATCAGGTTAATGGAGAGGGAATGTTCATTTAGGTTATTCAGTTGTTTTAAAACATGTTAAAAATATCACATTTTTCTGTGTCCCTGACTTGCCTTTTAGTCAATGAATTTGAAAGTAAGGTAATTGAGTTTTTAAGAATAAGGGAGTTTTTAAAGTGCCTACTGACTAAATTGTGAATTCAAGTGTTATACGAATACGCTTTACTCATTGGTATTAGTAATTTAAAGTATTATATTTATACAGAGTAAAAAGTATTGATGCTTTGCTAAGAAAAACGTAAAAGTTTTATCTGGTTTATTTGCCCTATAATATTGCAACTGACGTTTTGAAGCAAACTTTTGGTAGATTTGGCGCTGCCTTGGTTCGACTTCCTCTCGTTTTCCTATTTCAAACTACATCATTTCCGGAGGTATTGTTTCCCACTACAAGTGTTTCCTTGGCATTTTCCGGTTACATTCAATTAAATGTGCAAGCGTCTGTGGCGAATGTGCCTTTCTTTAAGCCACGTCAGTTTTCAAGGACAAGAGAACTAACGGATTGAGGTACCGACGAAATAATTTCTTAACTAATTGCTCAATTCATCATTTGTGCCAAACGTTTAAAAAATAGCTCCTTTTGTTTGTTTAAAAAACAGGCATAGCTTTTTTCGTTTGTTTATTTAAATGCGACCAGGCCAAGGAAAAAACGACTAGACTACAGTCCACTAAACTTATCACTTGAACACTTTACCTTATTCCTCGTGGCCTTATTAACAAACGCATCAGTAATCTTATTTTCTAGAACCTGCTGTAACCTGAGTTCAAGTTCAAGTTCAAGTTCATTTATTCACACTTATTCAATTATTACAATAAACCAACATTAAGGAAATAAAAAAAAAAAGTAAGAACAGAGCTAACTAGACATTGAATTAAACATAACAAAAGAAGAGTGTGTAGTAGCCAAAGGAGCCAAGCTTTCGAGTTGGCTACTACCACAGAGCAGTTGCAAGTGGGTGGAGATTATACAATACTTTTAATAACTAGTTGTTATAATAACTATTTAAATTAAGTAATTAAATAAATAGAACTAAATAATAAATTAGAGTTGTTTAACATGCTTGACTATCAAATAGAAAGAGTTTTTTAAAACTATTAAAAGGGAGACACTTAATTTTCATCGGTATTGTTTCCCAGATCTGTGATGCCACTACGCTAAACCTGGCTAGGCCATAATTTATACATATATTCATTTTTTGTCCGCATTGTTCACGACTGGAACAAGCTATCTCAGTAGGTGGTGGAAGCGGGAACTTTTAGAAAGCAAGATTGAAATCCTTTCTTAAAATGTAAATATCGCAGTTTTTATTGTCATTATGACCTTTCTCTAGTACACTCATTTATATATATTTTTTCCTATTTCTATTTTAGGGAATGTAATAGGGTTGACCTCGTGTTTCCTTTTCAAGATGTATTTTTATTTTTATTTTCCAACATCTTGTATAAACTATTATGTTATGTTATGTTATCTGTGGTAGAACTGATATTTGACAGAAATCATTCTGGATGCAAGTCGGTGGGTGGACCTTGGCAACTGAACTAATAATCGTGTGCATGTACTGCTTATGATAAGTTCTTTGCTCGATGCTAGCAGAGGCAATATTATGTACCACCACAGCGAGTTAGCTAGTGCTAATGAACATACACCTTCTTCACTGTTTCTGCCTACATTTTCAATAACAATTCCCGTCAATTTTCATTTTATTAGATAGAATAATGATAATAATAATAATAATAATAATGATAATAATAATAATACTTCTTTATTGTACTGATTATTAATTTAAGAAAGGGGCACAGTGCGCACTATGTGTCCTTCTTCTCTCCTGTACTACTGAACATTTATTTTCTCATTTACTTTGTATACTCTTTATTAAGATAACTTAATATACTATCAAGTATGTAAATATGTACTTATGCTTTGGAGAAAAAATACTGAAAAAAATAAAACTCGTGAAAACAAAACGTTCGGACCCTCTCCTGTCCGGGGCGTTTTGCACCACCGAACCCCACCCCCCACCCCCTGCGTCCAACTCCCACCCTCCTCTTCCTCCTACAACGCCGTCCTCATGTCCCCATGGGTAAGGCAGGTGACGTTTGTCTTTGAAAATATAGTCTTTCGTGACCATGACCAAGTGTTTTATGCAGTTTATTGTTTATGCTACACTGCGTCGTCTTCCTGTTGTTTATTTTTCACAAAAATGCAGTCTTTATACTTGGGTTGATCAGGTTAATGGGGAGGGAATGTTCATTTAATATCACATTTTTCTGTGTCCCTGACCTGCCTTTCATTCATTGAATTTTGGAAGCAAAGTAATCGAGTTTGTAAGAATAAGGGAGTTTTTAAAGTGCCCACTGACTAAATTGTGCATTCAAGTGTTATGCGAATACGCAATGGTATTAGTAATTTAAAGCATCATATTTATACAGACTAAAAACTATTGATGCTTTGCTAAGAAAAACGTAAACGTTCCATCTGGTTTATTTGTCCTATAATATTCAACTGACGTTTTGAAGCAACCTTCTGGTACATTTGGCACCTCCTTGGTTCGACTTCCTCTTATTTTCCTATTTCAAACTACATCATTTCCCGAGGTATTGTTTCCCACTACAAGTGTTTCCTTGGCATTTTCCGGTTACATTCAATTAAATGTGCAAGCGTCTGTGGCGAGTGTACCTTTCTTTAAACCACGTCAGTTTTGAACGACAAGAGAACTTACGGATTGAGGTACCAAGCAAATCATTTCTTAACTAATTCCTCAATTCACCATTTTTCTTATTCCTCGTGGCCTTATTAACAAACACATAATCTTATTTTCTAGAACCTGCTGTAACAAGAAAAACTACTGAGTTTGGTAAGCATATGTTCATGCACCATCCGTAAACGTTTAATAAAGAGCAGTAAAGCTTAGAAGAGGCGAGAGATCTAAATGTTGCTCGCTGTTTCGGTGTAATACATGTAATATATTTTAGTAATAAAGTAAAATTAATTAGCTATAAACGACAATTACGTTGGTGTTAACTCATCCCTTAGTGTACAGTAGTCAAAAATGAGTTTTTTCTTAACATAATATTTCCCGTGTAATTCGTCAACTTATCAGTCCGCTTCGTGAATGAATCCCGTACGGTAGCATCACATACTACACATTGTTCTTAGGTAAACGAATTATCCTAAGTGTTTAAAACTAACGAAAAGAAATCGCACCAGTACACTGTTCCTTTATAACTTTGCGCTACACACCTAAACCAAGTCTATAAGTGAGTGAGTAGTCTTTGTTCAAATATCAATGGAAATAATACTTAGACATTGGTCAGAAATTTCTTAGTTGTACATGCTCATAATTTGTGATGAGGTAAAGAACAGATTCAAAAACAATAAGCCAGTCGCCAACTTCTAGGCTTCTATTTGAAATGTTCAGGTACAAAGTTCTGAGTTGAGTATTAAAAGATTCTTAGATCTCGAAGCAATTAATCTTGTTTAATTTTGAGACTCAAAAGTAAGTCAGGTGAAGATGGTAAAGATGGGAAGGAAGGATACATGTATGCTAGAATAACTGCCGAGATTCATGCCCAGGATAGTTTGAATGGTTTATATCGTTATCACGAATATAATGATATCTTGTCTCCCAAACTTAATGAATCGAAACAAACATAATTGAATAATTTTTGTGTCAAAATTTCGGAATTTTCTGCCTCTCAGCTGTGTGGTTGGTTGCTCCACTGATTTGTCTTCCTGTTATTTATATTCGCAACATCACAGTCTCTTTACGGCACCATTACGAGTGATCGAATTCATCGAAGTCTACTGGCGTTACTTTGAAATATACTAAGACGTTTCAATTTAACTTTTTCTGCTCCTTTTAGATTTAGTATACTTACATATTCAATTTGCAGAACAGATTACAGCTTTTACGTTTTACCTAACTAAATTATTGCACAAATTCAAAAAAAGTAAGATGTTTGTTTCAAAACAACAGCATGCACACCTATTTTAAAAGATCTGAACTGTTAAAGTTTTTAGTGAGTGTGGGGCTTATTGAAGAAACTTGTGACTTGAAGTATCCTGAGAATACGCCTTTCTGCTGATGAGAATAGCGTAGTAACCAAAATAATTATATTAATATACAGTCAAAAACCTATTGATGCTTAGCTAAGGAAAATAAAAACTTTTATAGGGTGTATTGGCCTATAATATTAATGTAAATTGAAGGCCTTCTGTAGCTTTAAAACTGTTTTATTTTGGAAAGATTTGCTCTTGGTAATTGCCGACGTCCTCTATTTTCATGACTCAAGTTACTTTTTCAAACAATGCCATTTCCGGAGTTATTGTGTTTTGTTGACATCGTTTCCATGTCATTTTTTTTCCGGTTACATTTAAATGAGGGTCTATTATACTCTGGCGGGCTGGCGGTTTAAGCCATTTTTTAGTGTCGGTTTGCGGGTACATTCGTATTTATCTGGCGATTTACGGTCCAGAAATATCGGCGGTTTCGGTCTTGAGGAAAAAACCAAAGCGGTTTGCGGTCTAGGAAGAACAAACTATGGCGGTCTGCGGACTGTGCGACCCCCTAAAATAGACCCTCTTAAATGGGCAAGTGTTTGTGTACCTTCCTTCAAACTGCGTCAGTTTTCGAGGGTAAATGCACGGTGGATTGAAAGAGGTACCAAGCAAATAATTTCTCAACTATTTGCTTATTTCAGCATTCTTTTACGGCCAGCTTTCCTTGTTTTTTGTAATGCGGCTACGGGAAGGAAAAAACGTTCCCCTTTATGAATGTTTGTAGGAACACTTTTCCTTATTCCTTGCGGCCTTATTTAACACCAGATAATATTATTTGTTCTAGTGCTGCTGAAACCAGAAAAAAGGCTACTTTGTTTACTCTCGCTTGCTGAATTTGGTAAGTTAATGTTCCTGTTAATTACCACACATATAACGTTTAAAAGTAGTAAAAAAATTATTAATTAAAAGAGACGAGTGATGTTGTTTACTGTTTGATTTACCGCATGTAGTACATTTCACAGATTTCAGCAATATAGTTAAACTCATTTGTTATAAGCAAAAAAATTGTGGGTGTTAGCTCATCCCTTCAGTGTTAAAAAAATGAGTTTGTTAATATTCCCAATTTACTTGGTCAATATCATAATCAACTAATCAGTTCGCCTCATGAGTACACTCCGCGGTGGTATATATGAAGTTGCTCCATGACAATCGTCTTGGTGTCTTCAAATGTTGGTTTCACCAACATTTCTCAGTTCAATCACGAATCCGATATCATGTTATGATATCAACGTTCCATGTCGTTGTTTCCCTACTCATAATTTTTCACTACACGCCTGTAACGAAACTGCAGCTTGATTTCTTTGATTATTTATTCAAACGCGCTAGACCGCGTTGGTTAAGATTTTGATCCGGTTTAAAAATTCGTCTCTACGATTTTAAGTAAAATAACGTTTTATTTCAACAATTTATGTTTATTTTGGTCTCTTTGTTGTTAGTCTAATTATTATTATTATTTTTTTTGAGAAAGAGCACAGAACTGATATTCGCGCCGAACTCTCAGGTTCCTTTTTGAAATGCTACACTAAGAATTTTTAGTTGAGTATTCAAATATTCTTAGACCCTGAAGGGATCTTGTTATTTTGAGACTCGAAAATGTATGTTAGGTGTGGATTCAAGGATATGCTGGAATTATTGCTAGATTTATGTCAAGAATAGTTTAAAAAGTTTGAACCACTCAATCACGCGGAATGCAGCAAAAGATTTTGTCCAACTCACGTTCTTATGATATCTTGTCTTCCCAAACGTAGGAAATAGGAAAAAAAAGATAACTGAATGATTTTTCTTGGAAACTCATTGAAAATCGATAAACAATTACTCGCTTCAAAGTTTCTGCATCCTGGCTGTATGGCTTTTTACTTCACTGATTTGTCTTCCTGTTATTTATATCCGTAGTACCTGCAATACTACACTCTGTATTCGCTACCATAACGAGTGATCGAATTCCTGTGATAGGTGGAAAATTACATCTACTGGCGTTACTTTGAATCTACCTAGATGTTTTTTTGAAGTTTAATTTATTCTGCTCGTGTATTTCCAAAATGTTTAGAGACTTTGGTTGCCGAACAGTTTTGCCTAACTAAAGTAGTAAGTAATTGTGAGGATTACTGAATAAACTTGTGACTTCAACAGAATTCAAGTGTCGTGACAAAACGCAACACTTCTACTGAAGGAAATAGAGTAGCTGTAAACGACAGCATTATAATTTATCACTCTACACCGTTTTCCTCTTGCTAATTGAATGGTGTATAATATTTGTGAAAACTGGAAGCAACCTTGGCATCTTGGAATACATCTTAAAACACGGTGTTTCATTTAGCTGGAAGATTTACACTTTTTGTAAAAATTGTGACATGATGTAACTTATGGATTAAATAGAAAATCAAGGCTCCTGTGAGACAACTCGTGAATATAGAACATGCGGACCCTCCCCTGTACTAGGCGTTTTGCACCACTGACCCCCACCCCCTGCGTCCAACTCCCACCCCCCTCCCTCCAACGTCGTCCCCATGTCCCCCATGGGTAAGCAGGTGACGTTTGTCGTTTTCGTGACCATGACCAAGTGTTTTATGCAGTTCATTGTTTATGCTACACTGCTTCGTCTTCTTGTTATTTATTTCCACAAAAATGCAGTCTTTATAGTTGGGTTGATCAGGTTAATGGAGAGGGAATGTTCATTTAGGTAATTCAGTTATTTTCAAACATGTTAAAAATATCACATTTTTCTGTGTCCCTGACCTTCCTTTCAGTCATTAAATTTTGAAAGCAAAGTAATCGAGTTTGTAAGAATAAGGGAGTTTTTAAAGTGCCTACTGACTTGAATTAAGGTGTTATATGAATACGCTATACCCATTGGTATTAGTAATTTTAAGTATTATACTTATATGGACTAAAAACTATTGATCCTTTGCTAAGGAAAACGTAAACGTTTTATCTGGTTTATTTGTCCTATAATCATAAATTCAACTGACGTTCATGAAGCAACCTTTTTGGAAGATTTGGCGCTACCTTGGTTCGACTTCCTCTCGTTTTCCTATTTCAAACCACATCATTTCCGGAGGTTTTGTTTCTCACTACAAGAGTTTTCTTGGCATTTTCCGGTTAGGGCGTAGCAACGGTTGTCAAGATTTTTGTCACGTGAGTGAAAACGATCTATTAAATGTGCAAACGTCTGTGCACCTTTCTTTGATCGTATTTTCTAGAACCTGCTGTAACGACAAAAACTACTTTGTTTAATCGAATTGCTGAGTTTGGTAAGCATATGTTCCATATTTACCATCCGTAAACGTTTAAGAGAAGTAAAGCTTAAGAGAGGCGAGAGATCTAGATGTTGCTCGCTGTTTTGGTGTTCTACGTGTAATATATTTTGGTAATAATGTAAAATTAAGTACTGTAGCTATAAACGACAATTAAGTTGGTGTTGACACACCCCTTAGTGTACGTGTAGTCAAAAATGAGTTTTTCTTAATATAATATTTCCCGCTTCTTATTAGTCAACCTATCAGTGTCATCAGTCCTCTGAACCCCGAACGGTAGCAAATATCTATGGAAATAATACTTAGACATTGGTCAGCAATTTCTTCGTTGTATGTGTATAAAGGATGCTCATAATTTGCGATGAGGTAAAGAACAGATTCAAAAACATTAAGCCAGTCGCCAACTCCTAGGCTTCTATTTGAAATGTTCAGGTACAAAGTTCTCAGTTGAGCATTCAAAGATTCTTAGATCTCGAAGCAATTAATCAGTGGCGGATCCAGGATTTTTTTATGGGCGGGGGGGGGGGGGGGGGGGGTGGCTACGGGTATATGCCTAACTAAGTCTATATATATATTTTTTAATTGCTGCAATTTAAAAGAAAACTGTCAAAACCGATGCAGGGTTTTCATTAAGGTCCTTTAAGATTTCGAACAGGAGGGCAATGAGTTTGATCAGGTGGGCACATGATTTGAAAGGCCGAAGGCCCTTACCCTCTAGGGGGGTTCGGGGGCATGCTCCCCAGGGAAATTTTTAAATTTTAGTCTCCCAGAGATGCATTTTCCTGCATTTTGAAGCACATTCAATCAACTGAATACAGATATCTGTAGTCATGGGCATCAAGTTATCAAGTTGAGTACAAAAATATTGTTTAATCGACCGTTCTGATCTTTTTCCGGTCGCCATAACACGTGGAAACTTGTTTGTAACTCAGTGACATCATGCAGAACACAATGCAGAGCACTAAGCTGGCAATGCATTGTGGGGCGATTTCAGTCGTTTGTCACGTTTCTTCTGTACAGGGTGCAACGGGAGGTTAATAAGCAATAAGTTGAAATATCCTTTATTTTTTAGAGCACACATCAAAAAGGTTTAGTTAGTAAATTACTTATCTTGTTGGCGAAAAAAGAGGTTTAGATGTTCAAAGCAGCCGGGCAAAATCGTGTTCACAGCCGGTCAATTTGCCCGGTGCCCGACTGCCCGGCCCTTAATGAAACCCCTGCCGATGGTCTAAAGGGGGGCACTTAATCCACCCCCCCTGGATCCGCCCCTGAATTAATCTTGTTTAATTTTGAGACTCAAAACTATATCAGATGAAGATGCAAGGATATGCTAGAATTACTGCCGAGATTCACGCCCAGGATAGTTTGAATGGTTTATATCGTAATCACGAATAAAATGATATTTTGTCTCCCAAACTTAATGAAAAGAAACAAACATAACTAAATAACTGAAAAGTTCGGAATTTTCTGCCTCTCAGCTGCGTGGTTTGTTGCTCCATTGATTTGTCTTCCTGTTATTTATATTCGCAACACTAGTCTCTTTACGCCACAAATACGAGTGATCGAATCCATCGAAGTCTTCTGGCGTTACTTTGAAATATACTTCCTAAGACATTTTAGTTTGCTTCAAACTGCGTCAGTTTTCGAGGGTAAATACACAATTGATTGAAAGAGGTACCAAGCAAATAATTTCAAAACTATTTGCTTATTTCAGCATTCGTTTAAAACCGGCTTTCGTTTTTTTGTTGTAATGCGGCTACAGGAAGGAAAAAACGTTCCCCTTTATAAACTTTTGCAGGAACGCTTTTCCTAATTCCTTGCGGCCTTATTTAACACCAGATAATGCTATTTGTTCTAGTGCTGCTGAAACCAGGGTAAAGCTACTTTGTTTACTCTCACTCGCTGAATTTGGTAAGTTAATGTTCCTATTAATTACCACACATTTAACGTCTAAAACTAGTAAATAATTTGTTACTACAATGACACGAGTGTAAATGTAAATGTAAAACCTTTATTTAAGGTGGCTCCAAGTAGTTTGTTTTGGGTCACACTTCCCTTTTTGAATGGGCATGCGCTAAAACCAGGAACAGCAGGAACACCGGAACAGCCCGGAACAACGGAACAGCCCGGAACAGCCCGGAACACACCAGAACAGCCCGGAACAGCCCGGAACAACCCGAAACAACCCGGAACACCCTGGAACACCCCAAAACAGCCCGGAACAGTCCGGAACAGCCCGGAACACCGCGGAATACCTCGGAACAGCCCGGAACATCGCGGAACATTAAAAAAATAAAATACTTATATGCACTGGATTTTTGAAAAACAGGTCCCTGATAGAAAATGTTAATGTTGAAAAGTGTCGAAAATTTGAAATTTTTCAGACGTTTCGGGCTTAGCCCTTCTTCATTGAAATGTGTCTGAAATGACCTGCTGGCCGTGAATGTCACGCTGGGCCCAGCTATTTTATTAAACTCCGGCAAAGACAAAGATTGAGCTTATCATTCAATTGCACGGTTTAAAAGAGTGAAGACGTCAAGAAAAACTGCTTGTGAATGAAAAGCTCGATCTCTTTACTGCCGAGGAGTTAGTCAAAGCTATTTGCAGGGAGTCTGAGGAAACTTTCTGTGGTAATTTAATCATAATTTGTGAAACCTGTGGAAAAAACACGTGTTTCAGCGATTTATTCAAAATCGAACAATTTAATTTGTTTGAAATTTTCCCATTTAGTGTGCTATACTGTGAAGATTATAGCGCAATTATTCGCTTATCGCGGGTAGCCCCAAAATCGAAAGATAATTAGGAAAAACTGTTTTTCGCCATGTTTGTTTACCGTTACGTTGCTGTGGAAATGCTGATTACCATAAAAAGAGTATCATCCAAAACTTTCATCCAAGCCTAATATCTGGTATCAAATTTAGATTCATTGAGCTAAAGTAAGATTAGGTCTAAGCGCATTAAAAAAAGGAAGTGTGACCCAACAAAAAAACTACTTGGAGCCACCTTAAACATGACATAGTTAAAGAACACGATGAATAGTAAACTATGTTGTTTACTGTTTGAATTAACCGCATGTAGCGCATTTTACTGATTTCAACAATATGGTTGAACTGATTTATTATGAGTAAAAAAAAAATTAGTTTGTTAATATTCCCAATTTACTTGGTCAATATCATAATCAACTAATCAGTTCGCCTCATGAGTACACTTCGCGGTGGTATATATGAAGTTGCTCCATGGCAATCGTCTTGGTGTCTTATGCCATAAACGTTTCACTAACATTTCTCAGTTTAAATCATGAATCCGATATCATGTAATGATATCAACGTTCCATGTCGTTGTTTCCCTACTCATAATTTTTCACTACACGCCTGTAACGAAACTGCAGCCTGATTTCTTTGATTATTTATTCAAACACGCTAGACCGCGTTGGTTAAGATTTTGATCCGGTTTAAAAAATGATTTTAAGTAGAGTAACATTTCATTCCAACAATTTTTGTTTATTTCGGTCGCTTTGTTGATGTTAGGTCGACGCACAGAACTGACATTCGCAAACTCCAAGGTTCCTATTTCAAATACTACACAAAGAATTTTTAGTTATGTATTCAAATATTCTTAGAACCTGAAGAGATCTTGTTATTTTGAGACTCAAAAAAGTATGTTAGGTGCGGATATTCAAGGATATGCTGGAATTATTGCTAGGTTTATGTCAAAAATAGTTTGCAAAGTTTGAATCGCCCAATCACGCGGAATGAGACAAAAGATTTTGTCCAACTCACGTTCTTATGATATCTTGTCTTCCCAAACGTAGGAAATAGGAAAAAAAGATTGTTGGAAACTCATTGAAAATTGATAAACAAATATACTAACTCGCTTCAAACTTAGACTTTTTTTGAAGTTTAATTTATTCTGCTCATGTATTTCCAAAATGATTAGAGACTTTGGTTGCCGAACAGTTTTGCCTAACTAAATTACTGAACAAACCAAGCTTCCTTGAGCTGAGCTGTTAAAGTAGAAAAATAATCGTGAGGCTTAAGGCTGATTTTCACTAGCGACGCAAGCACAAGCGCAAGCATAAGCGCAAGCATAAGAATTCTGTGCAAGTGAAAACGAACGCAAGCACGAGCACAATTAAGAACGAAATATTCACCAGCAAGATTTGATTATTGTTAAAACCATCAGGTTTTTGTGCATTTGACTGACGGAAACCATGAATCTATTTGTTTTACTCATTGACTGACAGCTCAAATAATGTTATTTTCGCTTGAAAACGAAACGAACAAAATTTCTTCACGGCAACGACGTTTGTAACCAGCAAGATTTATAGAATCAAGGCAAGGAAATTAAATAAAGGCGCTGTTACACTAGGCAATGTTCCGTGCAACTTGTCGCGCAATTTTGTTGCGACAAAAGTTGCGTGAAAAATTGCCAAGTGTAACACACCCTGCAACAAACATTTCTCGGAATTTTTTTGTTGCCGCAATCGTTGCCAGAAGTAGAACTTAGTTCTACTTTTCGCAACGATTCTCGCAACGTTGCAACGAATTTTTCAAGCGTTGCGTAGTGTAACATGCTTTCTGTAACATGTGTCGCAATGTTTTGTGACATCAGCTAATTAAATTGCTCCTTTTAACCATGTGCGTTGCTGTCTCGAAGACAAAATGGTGGCTGAAAGTGACTCTATGGCCACGACAGTACCCAGAATGACAGACGTTGCGAGAAACATAGCGTAGTGTAACAACCCTCGTGCAACTTGTCCCGCAGCACCGCAACGCACGGTTTTTAGCTGTTGCGAGACAAGTTGCACGAATTATTGCCTGGTGTAACAGCCCCTTAAGGTCGCTGGGGATACCTGGCCATGAATAAATTCATGAGGCAGAATTTTAGCAGGGGTGTTACTTTTAAAAACGTTATGTCGTGAACGTTTGGAAGCCGATTTCGCTAAAATTTAACAAAGTTATTGGGGAATAGTGGAAGTGCATAAGGATTGTTTTTTTATTGAAAAGATCGCGCTTTGCGGCAATGCTGTAAGCTACTAAAGTTATGGTTTTTAAAAACGTGGTTTTGTGTCCAAGTTTGCTCCTCGAGAAGAACACAAAGCAAGTTGATTTCGCCACTCACTGATCCGTCAAAACGTCTATTGTGTCATATCTGACTCCGAATTATTGATTTCAACTTAAATTAAAAGTTATTAGCTTTTAAAGGAGTAAAATTGTCCATGTTAGAATTTGAAGCCTCAAATCTTCCTTTTGAAAGCCTATTTAAAAATTTTAAGTCAGATATGACAATCTACAATACACCTAGTTTACCTTCCTGCAGTGTCAACTCATGAAAGTCTCTATCCGCGCCGAATTCTTGGACACAAAATTGCTTGTTTTTACGCTTCCGAAGGCTTCCCGAGCGAACACGAATGCAAAAAATATATATGGTAATTTTACTAATTTTAATCCACGGGCTTTTGTCAACACTTCATGCAGAAAGAACAAAGCGTTGACACGCTTTGCACGTGCAATTATTGACGCAGAAACATTACAGAGCCTGTTCGTGAATATTTCGCGATTTTCGGTATCAGCCGTCGCACTTCGTGCATACTCTTTTCATAAATGCATACCGATGAGCGGAACCTGTCCCCCGCGACCTTAACTAACCTTTGTTTTGTTCAAAAAATCCCTTTAAATCACATCAGAATCACTGCTTTTTTCTTGTGCTTGTGTTATGTTCCTTTTTCACATGCGACGCAAGCATGAGCGAAAGCACAAGGATAAAAATATTTTGATCCTTGTGCTTGTGCTTGTGCTTGTGCTTGCGTGAAGCTCGCTTTCACGGCGAAAAAATGGGGTTTACCTCGGTGTAAGAACCTGTGACTTTTTCCTTTGTTTTTCACCTTTGTAGTATTGCATTCCCAGTTGACTCTATTGTTTTATGCCTTTTGTTTTCTTTGTTTTACGTCACTCGTGAGTTTCACAGGTTCTTACACCGAGGATGAGCCAAAAAAGGGCTCTTGTGCTTGCGCTTATGCTTGCGCTTGTGCAATCGTCGCTAGTGAAAACCAGGCTTTAAGAATAAATTTGTGACTTCAACAGACTTGAGAAGTGACCGACGTAGAATGATAAATATCACCCGCCAAACCCTTCATTCTACGTCGGTCAGTCTTCTCGAATGCTGTCTTTTTTTTCGTTTAAGTTTTTATTTTAATTGCGTTGGGTAATAAAATGTTGTAAAAAATATTGATTTATGTTTTGGCCATATATAAAGTGTGGTTTTTCATATTCATTCACTCAAATCCTCTAATCGAAAACTTCCCAATCAGTAACGGCCACCTCTCTACAACGGCCAGAAAGTTGCTTCCGAAGGGGGCGTTGTAGAGAGGTTTAACCGTAGAGCATACGCTATTTCCCTTCGTACTAGTAACTAAAAACTATTATATTTATCTCTATACAGTAAACAATGTAGATGCTTAGCTAAGCCATACTTTTGTTTTTTGGTCTATAATATTGTATACAGTAGAACCCTCTGCTAATGGTCATCTCCTTATGAACGGACACCTCTTTACATCGACCAGAAACTTCTGTCCGAACCTGGCCGTTGTAGAGAGGTTCGACTGTATTTAGTAGTATAGGAGGGACCGAATTAACCCCTTTTTTGAGGTGGAATCTCATTAACGTGAGGTGGAAGACATTAACGTGAAGTGGAATCTCATTAATTTAAGGTGGAATACATTAACGTCATGAGCTATTATGCTGTGGAATCTCATTAACGTGAGGTGGAAGACATTAATTTGCCGAGCAAGCTCATTAATTTGCGGAGCAATCTCATTAATGTGAAGTAGAATAAATTAATTTGCGGTGGAATATCATTAACGTGAAGTGGGATCTCATTAACGCCTTATGTGGATGTGATGGAGATGATGTACACTTGTATCATCTTATTTGGTAATAATGCACACTTGTATCACCTTATTTGGTAGTGACAGGCACATTTTCAATGACGTCATGTTTACGTTATGAGTGGTGATGGCTGGTGTAACCAGTTTGACAGGGTTCCTTCCGGTTTCACAATCTATTGTTTGGTAAGCATAAAAGCTCTCGCGCTGCCAACCGTATCATTCACAAATTGCGAGTAGTTGAGTTAAACCATGGATTTCAACCAGTTCAACACTTTGGAAGAGTCTGAAAATTGTATCAAAGGAAGGAAAAAGTGGGTTTAACGAGTACGAAAATGGATACATTTTTGGAGCAAAACATGGAAACGAGGCAAAGTGCAGCGGAGCGAAGAAAAAATTAAGAAGTCAAAACCTCCGTTCCACTTGATCGCGTGTATAAATTATATTCGAGGGATTAACGACATGTAAATAGCATGAAAACATGGCATGGAATGTGTCCAAGCTTGTTATGCTGTTCCATTGTTCGTTCTTCTTATTCCAACTGAACAAAAAACTGTTTGCAATGTGAAATTTATGTCTATTTCGAGGGCTAAAAGGGACAAAAGGGCCAAAAGGGCACTTTATCAGGCATATGTTTTTTTACCCTAACTTCTTGCGTGGAGTACACGAGGCGTGTTTCACGCGTGGAGGTCGCGCGTGGCGGTTCAAGACAAAAAACAAATCTTTTTATATCAAACCAATTATTTATTTACAACTTGTTTATTTACATGTCAACATACTAAAGCGACATCTATTTTCTTGAAAAAAACAAAACTATTTACAATATATCTTCAATCTTAATTCTTATAATCGCTTCATCGCTAGACTCTATATCGATTGTCAGTTTGCCAACCATCACCTTCAAGTTTTTATTTCTTTTCCGATAGCTTCAAAGTTCAAACTTCTAATTATACAAACTTTCACTGAAATAAATTTGCATGGAAAATTAGCACCTCGGAAAAATTAACAATGCAACCAATTGCATGCGCGTGATAAAACAATAAACCCGCACTTTGTTTAAGTTCAAATAAATTTAATAATAACAAAATACATTAAGGTTTCATCAAATTATTTTGTCAACAAAAGCTGTTTTATTTAGAACAACTCAAATCTGTACTCCACAAATGATAAGGAAATCAAGAACAAAATGTTAGAATGAAATAACTTTACGGAGGTAGATATACATTCACATTAATATACATTAGAGGAGGTACATTCACCTCCTCGGTGGTTTATTTTGTAAAGTGTGGACATAATACGGTGACTGTAAGAAATAAACCACCGAGGAGGTGAATGTGTTGTTCTTTTACGACATTTGGCGGTTTTGGTTGCTTTTCCAACACTTCCTGTTCTTGTTTTCAATAAACCCTTTGCTTTCCTAGGTATAGGTAGATTTTAAATAACGCTTTTTTCTTCTTGTTGGGTTGATGGATATGTTTTACTTGTGGAACATACTCTCGAGTCTTTGCTGTTCTTCGTTTCATGATAGATAGCCACTTTAACCTTGGGTTGCAGTTTAGCCTCTTGCAGGTACTTTCTTCGCTGAATGTGATCCAGTTGATGCACATCAGTGAGATGGTTAGATAATTTCACGAGGTATTTTGCTCCACATCCTGGAATTGGGCAAATCGCGACACATTCGTTTAACCATGTTAACAGCTCGAAATCTTAACACAGATGAAGACCTTTAAAGAAAGGTTTAGCTTAAAAAGACAAGGACAAAAAGGACAAAACAAGGACACCAGGGACAATTTAAGGACACCAGGGACAATTTAAGGACAAAAAGGACAAAACGAGGACTATCAGGACAAACGGGACAAACGGGACATATCAAGTCTTAATGCCTCTCTGGTCGGTCTCCAAACATACCTAGACTTGTCATAATAGACGTCATAACTGGTTTTCTCTTTAACCAATGGGGAGAAGCATTTCACAATGACATTGTTAAGGAGTATCTGACTGCAACCATAATCATTTTGGGAAAGTTTAATTTTGCGTATGAACGATTTGTTTGAAATCTTTTTAAGTAACAATCCGTGTAAGAAGTAGGCAATTCTCTATTGTTCCGATGCATTTCGCTTTCCCCACTTAAGAATGTTTAGATTTTCGTACTGAGAATACGTCAACCTATGGACAACATGGTTTTCAAATAAAATTTTCTTAAACTTTATTTTAAAGCGATGTTTCTTTTGTGTTACAAGTCCAATCGTGAGACTCCAAAACAATGGCCAAGAAAGACTTCTAATTTTCCATGTTCCCCACAGAATTTTTGTTGCATTAAAAATCACAATAGTTTTCACTAAAAGGGAATCAATTAGCAAACTAGAGATAAATAAATGCGCTGCCTGATGAAGTTATGGTAGATTTTCATGTTTTAGCCAATGAGGTGGACGGTTTCAACAATAGCACAATTCACACCTTTCTGCATTCCGTGGATTTGGGTTGCCTACTTCTTACACGGATTGTTACTTAATCTTTGTAATCTTTTTAGGAGAAAATGTTTGCGCGAATGAAACAAAAAAAATCACAATTTTTGCCAAGAACAATGCAAGAAACGTTATTCTTTGCGCAAAACGGACGCTGTTGACAAGCTACTCTCTTTTGCATCTCATCGTACGCTGGTTGATAAATCCCGTAACACCATATAATATTTTCAGGCGCCCCATCGATCACGTCTTCACCCGATTCTAGTAAATGTTTGACAAATTGACTTTTTCCACAACAGGTAGGACCAGCTGAGGAGGAGGAGGAGGAGAAGAAAACAATAGAATTGAGGAGGAGGAGGAGGGAGAGGAGAAAATAATAGAATTGTGGTGGTGGTGGTGAAAATAATAGAATTATGGTGGTGGCGGTGGTAGTGAAAACAATAGAATTGTGGTGGTGGTGGTAAAAATAATAGAATTGTGGTGGTGGTGGTGAAAATAATAGAATTGTGGTGGTGGTGGTGAAAATAATAGAATTGTGGTGGTGGTTGGTGGTGAAAACTCCTGTACCCTTTCTGTACCCTTCCTGTACCCCTATCATTTGATCACAACAGTAAACACGGTAATCTAGTTACTTTTTTATATATGATCAAGGATTTACGAAAACAGCCTCGAATAATAAATTTCTTGGATGATAAACGTGGCGTTATATTAATATACCAGTTCCCGAAATCCTTACAACCCCCGTCCGAGTTCTCTAGTTTATTGATGTGGAGAAAATTATTGGCCAGTTAAATTAAGACATAATTCAAACGGTAAAACAAAGTGGATTTACAAACACGAAAATGAACCAAACGTAAAATCGTTTTCAGAGGAAACCTTTGCTTCCGAAAAAAGCCAACAAAGCTTTAGGACTTAAATAGGGCCTTATAGTGAATTCGCGCTACCTCCGTAAAGTTATTTCATTCTAACATTTTGTTCTTGATTTCTTTATCATTTGTGGAGTACACAGATTTGAGTTGTTCTAAATAAAACAGCTTTTGCATTTTGTTATTATTAAATTTATTTGAACTTAAAGACCTTAAACAAAGTACGGGTTTATTGTTTTATCACGCGCATGCAGTTGGTTGCATTGTTAATTTTTCCGAGGTGCTAATTTTCCATGCAAATTTATTTCAGTGAAAGTTTGTATAATTAAAAGTTTGAACTTTGAAGCTATCGGAAAAGAAATAAAAACTTGAAGGTGATGGTTGGCAAACTGAAAATCGACATAGAGTCAAGCGATGAAGCGATTATAAGAATTAAGATTGAAGATATATTGTAAATAGTTTTTTTTTCAAGAAAATGGATGTCGCTTTAGTATGTTGATATGTAAATAAACAAGTTGTAAATAAATAATTGGTTTGATATAAAAAGGTTTGTTTTTTGTCTTGAACCGCCACGCGCGACCTCCACGCGTGAAACACGCCTCGTGTACTCCACGCAAGGAGTTAGGGTAAAAAAACATATGCCTGATAAAGTGCCCTTTTGTCCATTTTGTCCCTTTTGTCCCTCGAAATAGACATAAATTTCACATTGCAAACAGTTTTTTGTTCAGTTGGAATAAGAAGAACGAACAATGGAACAGCATAACAAGCTTGGACACATTCCATGCCATGTTTTCATGCTATTTACATGTCGTTAATCCCTCGAATATAATTTATACACGCGATCAAGTGGAACGGAAGTTTTGACTTCTTAATGTTTTCTTCGCTCTGCTGCACTTTGCCTCGTTTCCATGTTTTGCTCCAAAAATGTATCCATTTTCGTACTCGTTAAACCCACTTTTTCCTTCCTTTGATACAATTTTCAGACTCTTCCAAAGTGTTGAACTGGTTGAAATCCATGGTTTAACTCAACTACTCGCAATTTGTGAATGATACGGTTGGCAGCGCGAGAGCTTTTATGCTTACCAAACAATAGATTGTGAAATTAACCGGAAGGAACCCTGTCAAACTGGTTACACCAGCCATCACCACTCATAACGTAAACATGACGTCATTGAAAATGTGTCTGTCATTACCAAATAAGGTGATACAAGTGTGCATTAATTACCAAATAAGGTGATACAAGTGTACATCATCTCCATCACATCCACATAAGGCGTTAATGATATTCCACTTCACGTTAATGATATTCCACCGCAAATTAATTTATTCTACTTCACATTAATGAGATTGCTCCGCAAATTAATGAGCTTGCTCGGCAAATTAATGTCTTCCACCTCACGTTAATGAGATTTCACAGCATTTTATTCATGAGAATAATAGCTCATGACGTTAATGTATTCCACCGCAAATTAATAAGATTCCACTTCACGTTAATGTCTTTCACCTCACGTTAATAAGATTCCACCTCAAAAAGGGGTTAATTCGGTCCCTCCTATACTACTGTATTTGTAACAAGCTTGAGACGGATAAGCTTCGCCGGAAATGGTGAAGATTTGGTGTTTTCCTGGTTCTATACACTGACGTTCTTACTTTTTCATGTTCATTGCTATTGTTTTCTTGACGATCTTTTCCCGTTTACATTTAAATGTCCAAACCTTGTGTACTTTACTCTAAAACAAGGCGTTTTTTAAAGCGAATGCACTGGTGGATTTTGTCAGTGTCGTTAGAGGTACCGAGCAAATAATTTCTTAGCGATTTTCCCATTTCATCTTTCGAGCCCTATTTGTTCTAGTGCCGTGCGACTAGCAAAAAAGTTATGTTTGCGGAGTATTGCGAAAGAATGTGATATCAGTTTCCTTTCCATTTTAAAAAGTTCAGTTTGACTTCCCTTTTTCTTTACTTGATCTAAAACAGGTTAATCTAACATTTTGTTCAATAGCTTTATCTCAAACAAACCACGATCTTTAAGCTTTGAGAAATTAAGTATTGTTCTACATCTTCTTGCCCCTCTTTTTTGTTCAAGAACCTCTCACGGCATCATCAGTAAACCAAGTGGAGAAACCATCCCACAGTCGTCGCAAAGTTAGCGGAGAGAACATAGAGATGGACGAGAGAAATGGAGATGTTGGTGAGAGAACATAATATTGTCATAAAAATGCCTTTACTTAATAAATAAAATACTAGACGGTATAGAGTTTGAATCACATAATTCTTTCGCCGAAGGACACAATGCTAAGTATTTTATCGCAAATGCTGAAATCTGACTGGCAACTCTACTAACAAATATTAGGCCGAATCAGGTATCACGCATAGGAATCGAGAGCGAATAATATTACAACTCCACTTGAATGAAAAGGCTTTCTTATATTTTTTGACATTGAAAGTGCATTGGACTCGGCTCAACACGCTTCACTGAAAAATTAAATCTGTGACAGTTTGTATGGGGGGTTATCGCCGCCAATATCTCTCTTTCGTTTTACGGCAGTGTTTTTCATTTTATTGTGGCTGTAATTTCACTTATAGAAATAATAAAATCCGAATTGGGCAGAATTCAATAAGCCGAATTTGGTGAAATAAAACAAATCCGAACTGGGCAGAATTTACGAAACCGAATTTGGCGAAATTCAACAAATCCAAATTGGGCAGAATTCAATTGGGCAGAATTTAATTGGACAGAATTCAATTGGGCAGAATTCACGAAGCCAAATTTGGCGAAATTCAACTCATAGAGCTGCCAAACAGACTTGTCAGCAGTTTTGCCTAAAATACAAAAGGAGCGGTCACTCAGCACAAAACATGGCCGCCCGCCACGGTAGCGGTTTGAAACGCGCGAATGTCTCCGTGTTCATTTTATTGATGTAATACGATTTTTAGAGTGGCAACCATGACTCCGATACGTTTGATTATACAGTTTTACGAATTGATTGAGTGTTAAATGTGCTTGCAAGATACTTGGATACTGAAGGTACATATATAAATCCACCTCGTTCGTGAAGCAACAGAAGTGATTACCAGCACTTATCATAGTCCAGATGTATTTTCGGTAAGTAGTATTTTTACTGAACAATGTGGACGGCCAAAGCTAAATGTTCCTCCAGGACCTCAAGAACAGCTACAATTTCTCATAGACTGACGTCAATTCAAAACCCCACAAATAACTGCTCTCCTGGGTGTTAGTCAACGAACAGTTGAGAGCCTTTTACGTGAATTTAACTTGGATGCAGTTATCAGGGGTATCCTTACTGATTTCCCTCATACGGGCTACAAGCATTCTAGAGGCAATGAGGAGAACATTCGACGGCGTAGTTACCAGGTTGCAGGACGTCTGGCCCTTTGGCATATCGACAGCAACCACAAACTCATCAGGTATCTGAAACACTTCTGTTACTTCACGAACGAGGCGGATTATACGTGCGCCATCTCCAGTACCTTCAGCATCCAAGTATCTTGCAAGTAGTGATGTAACGATTAATCGAATTCTCGATTAATCGCGATTATGACCATTCGGTTCGATTCACGATTCTTTGCTTCCACGTTTCGATTTTGCGGTTCGATTTTTGCATACCTTTTCCTGGGTGCCCTCAATGAGTTAATTATATTGTGAAATCAGAATTTAGAACTCTTTAAAATCTGCGTTTTTGATTGACGAACAAAGGCGTTTGCAGTTGCAGGCGTTTTGTGATGCCTGGTAAAATTGATGCCCTTCTACCACGTTCTCAAACATGACGACGAACGACCAAGCAATCGTGAATCCGCCTGCATATTTTAGATAAGCTGTGTGGAAAAATTATGGTTTATCGGCTAAAGACAGTATAACAGATAAGTCTAAAACTATCTGCACGAAACATTTTCATACTCGAATCAAAATATTTGAAATCGAAAGGCAATAATCGAAATCGAATCGAATCGCAAGGAATTTGAATCGTTACACCCCTACTTGCAAGCACATTTAACACCCAATCTATTCGGAAAACTGTATAATCAAACGTAACGGAGTCATCGTATTACATCAATAACATGAACACGAAGACATTGGCGCGTTTCAAACCGCTACCGTGGCAGGCGGCCATGTTTGCGCTGAGTGAGTCCTTTGTATTTTAGGCCAAACTGCTGACAAGTCTGTTTGGTGCTCTACGAGTTGAATGTCGCCAAATTTGGCTTCGTGAATTCTGCCCAATTGAATTCTGTCCAATTGAATTCTGTCCAATTGAATTCTGCCCAATTGAATTCTGTCCAATTGAATTCTGCCCAATTTGGATTTGTTGAATTTCGCCAAATTCGGTTTTGTAAATTCTGTTTCGTTCATGACGGAGGGAGGATTACTCGGATTTTCGCTTAGTGGCTGTACATCAAACACACCATCATTTCACCTCGAGGAAAGACAACATCCGGGAACCCTTATTGCATCATAACAAATTACACAGGCATCCCACCACACATATTTATTTATTAATGAGATAATCCTAACACCCCCACTTGATCTCTTTTATGTATGTCCTAGAATCACATAAACATGATATAACTAAAAATATAAACATACAGCACATCATCAGTTGATAAATGGATACCGGAATAAAATATGAACTCTTGTACACTTATTGAATACTTAAATGTCTGAAGGACCAAAAATGTAACTCCTGAACTTTTGTAACTTACACTTTGTAACTGGTTTGGTCATGGCATCAGCTACCATATCGGCGGTGGGACAATACTTAATGATTATCTTGCCTGCATTCTGCGCGTCGCGAATGAAATGGTATCGCACATCAATATGCTTCGATCTTTGTCGGTTGACTGGGTTCTTAGCCAAAGCGATAGTACCTTGATTGTCCTCAAAGATCAAAACAGGGCCATTTATCTCACCAATGTCTTTTACCATCTGAGTGAGATACATGCCCTCTTGGACTGTTGCTGCTATTTGCATTAGCACACGCACTGACGTGAGATTAGCAGTTGGTGCAAAGGTCTCCTGATAATCAACACCTCTCACTTGACTGTAACCCTTAGCAACAAACCTTGCTTTGAAAGTTCTAGTACCGGTGGAACTTTCTTTGATAGTGTACACCCAACGTCCCCCCACTGAATGTTTGCCCTCTGGCAGAACGGGCAAAGTAAATGTGTTATTCTCAGCTAGAGAATTCATCTCTTCCTTCATCGCTGCCTCCCAATTTCTTGACTCAGGCGATTCCATAGCCTCTTTGTTGGTTTGAGGGAAAGCAGAAAATTTGTAACAGTAGTCTACACTTGTTAGTACCTGATCATCATCCTCCAAGTCTGTGACATAATCACTAAGATAGGCTGGGGGGTTTCTCTCTCTCGTAGAACGTCTCACACTTTCATCGGGAGGCTGGAAAGTAGGACTGGTTTCATTGTTAGCCTCAGGTCCTTCAGCAAGTTTATCCGGAGCCTTTCCGGATCTGTCAATATCACATACACTAGTAGTATCAGGATTAGTATTGGGTTGTGATGGCATAAAATCATCATCACCTGGCAACGAAATTTCTGTTTGGGTCTGTTGTTCCACTTAACCACCCTGTACTTCATAATCTTGCCCGTCTCTGGGATATACACCAGATAGGCAGGACTCCCCTTATCATACCCAAGGAAAATCCCTTTTGTGCATCTGGGATCCAACCTCTTCTTATTCTGCTTATATGCATAGCATTCAGATCCAAAAACTCTTATGTTTGACAAATTGGGCTTCTTGCCAGTGATAGCAAAGTACGCTGTTTGCTTTAAGCGGTTGTTAAAGCACCGATTGCGTATGTACGCATCTGCCATTACTGCGTAAGGCCAAAACTCCTTGCCGAGATGGGCCTGCAGGAGTAAACACCTTCCATCTCAAACAGGGTTCTCCAGTGTCACTCTGCCGTCCCATTTTGGTGGGGAGAATGGGGTGCAGACATTTCATGCTTTATCTTATTTTTCTTCAGCAAAGACTTAAACGTCTGAGAAATAAATTCACCGCCGTTATCCGATCTAATACATTTGACCTCTCCGTATGGTGCTGTCTGCCAAAAATTTCTCTTTTGCAGCTACTGTGTCACTCATACTTTTCAGAAAATATACAAAAATTGCTCCTGAATAGTCGTCCGTAAAAGCTATGGAATATGTGAAACCCTCGCTAGAAGCTGGATCGATAGGTCCAGCTAGATCAGTGTGAACTAATTCTAATAGTACAGTAGCGCGCACATCAGGATTCTTATTCCTACTTTGGGTCATCTTTCCTTCAATACAAATATTACAATCCTGGGGTTCACTGGAACTACTATTGCTTACTTTCATACCTTCCACTACATCTTTTAGTTTCAAGATGTCCTTAAAATTACAGTGTCCTAGTATTTCATGCCAACCCTTTAGATCACATGTATAGTTAACATGGTCTGAATTATTCTTGTCGAAGGTACTGAGATAGTACAGTCTACCATGTTTCTCAATGTTAAACTTGGTACCGTCCTTGTAAACTAATTCCGCAGAGTCTGGATTGAAAGTTACTGTAGCACCTCTTTCAGTTGCAGCTTGCACTGAGAATATGTTCTGATGGTAAGTAGGAATGTATAACGCATTCTTCAGTGTCGCATTGACATGCTTTCCAGTGGTATCCATGATGTTTATCTAAACATCTCCCCTCTTGAGTGCCACGTTGTTAGATCGTGTCCCATCTGCTAGCTCAATGTAGTGCTTGTCAGGTGTGAGCTTGTCATCAAATTCGCTGAATTTGGACTCATCACTGATGATGTGAGTAGTCGCACCACAGTCCACAAGTAGAGTTTTGACTTCCTAGTAGCGCCTTCACCCGCATAGGCGTTGGTCTCAAACGCAAATGATGCTCTACTTCCTCATCAGAATCCTCGAAAGTCTCGGAAGCTTGCTTTACTTTGTCAGTCTTATTTTTTTCCTTTGCGTCGACATGCTCTGTCACTGTGTGATGAGTAATGACACGTGTTGCACCATTGTCCCCGTCTGTTCTTGCCCTTGTCTTTACTATTACAGAAACAAACAATGTGCCTTGGCTGGCCGCAGTGAAAACAGAAGATATCCGACTGGGATTCTTGCTTGTTTTCCGTCTTCATTACTGAGTGATTACCCGTCGCTACACTGGCTCGTTCAGTATCTTTGAAGGCGACTTTAAAGTGCCCCTGTGATCAAATTTTTGATTTCCATTTTTTTACATTTTCGTGTACAATTAGACTTTCTTACTCATCTTGCCAAATTTCAATTCATTACGAACATCAGAAGTCATTTTATTTTAACATTTATTTCCGAGAATTTACGGCCACCATTAATCAACCTTGTTCCGAGGCTTGGTTGCTAATGGGAGAAAGTGACGTCAAAGACTCAAACATACCTCACGGGTTGAAATTATAATAACAATCAGCATAGAAAATTGCACGAAGAACATGTCCAAAGTTTTTGTTGCTTTTCGTGTGATTTTCAATACTTATTGTTATTATAATTTCAACCCGTGAGGTATGTTTGAGTCTTTGACATCACTTTCTCCCATTCGCAACCAAGCCTTGGAACAAGGTTGATTAATGGCGGCCGTAAATTGTCGGAAATAAATGTTAAAATAAAATGACTTCTGATGTTCGTAATGAATTGAAATTTGGCGAGATGAGTAAGAAAGTCTAATTGTACACGAAAATGTAAAGAAATAAAAATCGAAAATTTGATCACAGGGGCACTTTAAATTCGCTAAATGTTTGTTGTTTCTCGCTTTGAGTAATAACGACAACAAACGGCTTGTATTCTTCTGGTAGACCTTTTAGTACCATCGCTATGAGGAGGCTATCCATCACGGTTTCACCGGCATTTTTAAGAGCTGTTGCCGCAGTTTCTGCTCGTATGACGTAGTCTGTCACTGTCTCGTGTGCCGACTTCACAAACGACGTCAGTTCTGTGTACAATGAAATCACTCTCGGCTTGCCTGTACCAGCGTAGTGCGTTCTTAAGATCTTAAATGCTTTCCTACCGTCATCCCGTGCATCTCTCATTACAAGGGTAAGGCTTTTATCGTATAGAAATTGTATTAACTCCGTGAAAGTTTCCTCTTTCTTGGCTGCAGAAATCTCACCATCGTCAGCCGCAGTGATGGTATCCTTTAATTTTCGTAATCGCATGTATCCGAGAAACTTGACTTCCCATTGCTCAAATCTTCGCTCATCCCCGTCGAAAAGAAGTCTCCCATACCTTGAGCTGGGCCCATAACCTGTTTCGTTCATGACGGAGGGAGGATTACTCGGATTTTCGCTTAGTGGCTGTACATCAAACACACCATCATTTCACCTCGAGGAAAGACAACATCCGGGAACCTTTATTGCATCATAACAAATTACACAGGCATCCCACCATACATATTGATGAGATTCTGCCCAATTCGGATTTGTTTAATTTCACCAAATTCGGCTTATTGAATTCTACCCAATTCCGATTTTATTATTTCTAAAAGTGAAATTACAGCCACAATAAAATGAAAAACACTGCCGTAACACGAAAGAGAGATATTGGCGGCGATAAACCCCCATAATTTTGCACGTTCAGAGCTCCTTGAACAAACTTGAGAGTTCCGCAGGGGCAAAATTTCACAGCGCGATTGTTTAATGTTTATAACTCTTTGTTAATCATGCAAACAACATAATGGCTGCGGCCGCACTTGGTGAGTTAACTGGTTTATTTTTTAGTAACCCGGTTAAAATAACTCGGTGAAAAGGTGTTTGTAATGAAATAACCGAGTTTATTTTTCTGAGCGGCCGCACTTCAGAAGGTTGAACTTTGAACCTGAGAGATAGATCATGTTATTATTTGCAAGCGAGAGCTGCACAAAACAATACGATTAATGAGCGACAACAATGCCTTTGCACGTGCATTTTACATATTGTTGTTCCCTGCAAAACAACATCGTCAAATGATCAAATTTTTGGCTTTGCGGAGAACATAAACACACTACGGTTTTCCTTTCTCTATTTGAAATTGAAAGTCGCCCCTACAAAGGTCTACGAATTCAAAAGATAGCCAAAAAGTACCGCGTAAGCGAAGATGATTGACAGATCGGGACAGTTAACTTGCACTAAACTACCTAGCGAGGTGGCTTAAGGCCCCGTCCACACTTATCCGGATATTTTTGAATCCGCAACTTTTTTGTTGCGGATTAGAAAATATTCGCGTCCACACGTAGCGTATTCGAATCGTATTTGCCTGTCCACACGTATCCGGATTCGCTCTAGTACCCAGGGCTCATCTTTAATTGTTGTCAACAGAGTATGCGCAAAGGCCAACATTTTGTGCGCCGCGTTGTGCAAGTTTGGCGGCAAATTCGATTGCTTTCACCAAGTTCGACTGTAAACACGTTATTAGACTTGAAATAGGGAGCTTAAGCAACCACGACGCCGACGGCAGCGAGAACGGCACAAAACAATACGTTTAATGAGCAAAAGAAAAAAAACTACCCTTGCACGTGCGTTTTACATTTTAGTACATTTCTTTGCCGCTCCCTGCAAAACAATGACGTCAAATGATGAAATTAGTGGAGAACGTGAACACACGACGGTTAATTTTCCTTTCTCCATTTGAACTTGTAAGCCGTCCCTTCAAATTCAGCTCCTGGACAATCCAGCCACGTTAGCCAAACTAAACAAACTGAAGTAACTGCAAAGTAGTTTAAAATAGCGCGAACCCTTTTTTCAAGTGACGTTTTCCTTAGCGTTGCCGTCGTCGTTGCTTAAACTCTCTATTCAATAAGTCCAAGTAGAAGTGATGCAATGACATTTCGGTCGGCCTTGTTGAATAGTCGAGCGGTTAAAGACTGGATCCGATACTGTTACGTCAGCGTATTAAAAAATATCCGGATTCGACCGTCCACACGATGCCGTACTCGTAGCGTATTCAAAAATTTCCACTCTGGAGAGCGGATTTAAAAAGTTGCGGATTCGTTAGCCGAATTCGCCGGATACGTGTGGACGGAAGGCCAATCCGCAACAAAAAAGTTGCGGATTCAAAAATACCCGGATACGTGTGGACGGGGCCTAAATAAACTTAACCGGTTAAAAAAATCTATTGTTCTTTAATTAATTTCCATGGGAACCGCTAACACGGTTAAAATTCGGTGAACGCCAAAAATACGCGGCCGCATCAGGAATTTTGTTAAACCAGTTAATTTTAATTAATTAATTAATTGCAAATAACCGGGTTAACTACTCTAGTGCGGCTGCAGCCAATAACATAAAATAAAACGATCTGCCATATGTTTTCACTATGCCTTCCTATTGTTTGTTTCGTTTTGTTTACCCTATGCTATCGCCCCCTACCCTCTTGTTTTGCGGTTTTAAATCTACCTGACTCTCTTATATACAGGTTAAACAAAATGATATTAAAATATCCGCACAGCAACATAGACACCCTCAATGCAACATGAAACCCCCTTCTCTTTTAAGCCCCTCTCCCGTCCTCCTTCCTTCACAACCAAAACAATACGAAATAACAGACTGCATTACTGGTACATTTTTGCCATACCAATTGGGGAACGAATTTACATACAGTACAAGCGAACTTTGGAGAAATATTAGAACGTTTGCCCGTAAGCTTGTTTTAATATGATAATGAGTTCAGTAACATGCTAATACTCCCACATGTAGGTTTAATGAGCGAAAACAATGCCTCTGCACGTGCATTTTACATTTTGGTACATTTCTTTGCCGCTCCATGCAAAACAAAAAGAATGAGAACCGCATAAAAATGTTAAAAGCTCATTAGCATGTTACTGAACTCATAATCATATTAAAACCGGCTTACCGGCAAACGTTCTATTACCGGTACTGATACTAAAAAGTAACCGTAGATACGGTAATTGTGAATGTATAACACTTCATTGATCAATCAAAGTATGGTTTATGGACGTTTATCCATGTGCAGGAAGTTCAGATGACATCGCGTTTCGCTAAATAATAATAAGCCCATCCCCTTTAATAAGGCCCCCTCAAACACGCTTGAAATAAATAACACCGGGGGGCTTAACAGAGGAGTTACAGTATGTTCAGCCTAAAGGTTTTATCAACAAGACACGTACTCACTTATAAAGCTACACTACAAAATGATATGACTCAGGAAGCAAAATTACTACAGGAGAGGATTGTTTTGTAATCTTCGTTTTTCATTTAGATGTACTTGTTTTTGATTAGCTAAGTGTATAGCTCTGCATATGGTTGACTCAGTCTTATCGCAAATTCTTCACAGAATATACAAAGTTAATGCTGGAATTTAAAGTTTGACATTTTCAACCAATTTCACTGATTTTTTTTTTTTTTTTTTTTTTTACTTTATTTATTTTTTATTAACAAGAATATATACAGATATTTGGCTATTACAAAGAAGTTTAGTTATTACAGTGTAAATAGCAGTTACGTAGTTTACACATACGAGAAAAAAAAATGTACAAAAGTAAAGTAAAAAACTAGAGTAATGATGCCCAGGTGCGATAATACTCCGGAAGTGCTTTTTTTGTAGTCGCTATTTCTTTAAGAATTTTAAGTTTTTCTTGAACACTCAGTATAAAACATTCGAAATCTAAGACGTTTCCGCGAAGGCTTGTGCAAAAGATACAATATTTGGCAATTAATAGACAATAGTTTAGTGTTTGCCAATGCTTTGTTCTATCATGCCAGCCGTAAAGTATATGGCTTGTAGTTAACGTTATTTTTTCACATGTTTTTTGGTACCACCAGTTTTGAAACAGGGTCCAAAAATCAATTGTGAGAGCGCAGTTTATTAGCAGGTGATCTAAAGTTTGTTTCTCGGCATTGCATAAGTTGCATATAGGGTTTTCTAAGAGGCCGTCTCGATGAAGTGAGACGCGGGTTGGGAGTATGTTTTGAATCACTTTGTATTGAAACATGATTATTTTTACTTCGTTTGTGACGGCGAATGGCATGAGATAAACTTTCTAAATGGTCTTTTTTGTGAACCCGTGGCGAAGAATTTTGGTTTCAGCGGTGGGAGGAACGAAAACGGCTTTTAAAAGAGAGGAGTAAATACATCTAGTTGTCTGGGTGTTGACTGGTGTATTGTGTTCAAAATTCGGAGTTGGGCTTTTAAAATTGGCTTTCCACTCATTTGGAATTGCTTTAACCAGACCATAGTATGTCGTAAAAGGGACATTAAGATTGAATTTTAGAGCGAACTCGTGCAATTTCAAAAACTCACTGTTTTGGTTTAATATGTCGCTTATTTTAGTAATGCCAGCGTTGTACCAATTGTTGTAAAAAACAGGTTTGTTTTCTATCAGGATTTTTCTGTTGTTCCACAATGATTCGTTTCTAGGATGCGTTCCGCAATCGGTTTTTGTTGCGACTTTGAACTCATACCAATATTTTAGCATTATTTTATAAAAAGTGGGGAGTTTGTTGTCATTGTCAAGCATATTTGCTGGGAAGCTGCATTTTGTTAAAAAGACAAGATTTCCGTGTTTGTGCAAAAGATGATTAGGGATTATTTTCCAGGAAGCTTGTGAATCATCCTGAATTCTGCTTATCCAAGCTAGCTTCAGTGCCTTTTCCATGATTTTGAAATCACACATTTTCAAGCCGCCATCTTTTTTTTCTCCGATTAAGGTATTTCTTTTGATTTTATGGGGCTTTCCGGACCAAATAAAGTTGAAGATTAATTTGTTGATTTCTTGGATATAGTGATCTGGAACAGGCAGTACAGAAGCGGAATAAACTAATTTAGAAATCCCAAGAGTCTTGACAATGTTAATCTTTCCATAAAGAGTTAAATTTCTTCGTTTCCAAGTGTTCAACAATTTCTCCAGGTAAAGTATTTTTTCGCCAAAATTGAGTCTGTCAGCGTTTATTTGATTGTAAGAAAAGAAAACACCGAGTGCGTTATCAGGTTCTTTTGGCCATTTAAAACCAAAAGGTTCATCTATGTTATGTTTCCATTCTCCTAACCACATTGCTTCGGTTTTGGTAGTATTGATTTCTAGGCCGGAACATTCTTTAAAATCGTTTAATAGCTTTAATAGACTTGTAACGGAGTCAAGGTCACGTACAAATACTGTTGTGTCGTCGGCATATTGAGTTAATTTTAGTTCGTGGTTATTTACTTGGATACCTTTTATAGCCGGCTCGCTTCTTATAGCTCTAGAGAGAAGTTCTATGCCGAGGACAAAAAGGACGCCAGACAAAGGACAACCTTGTCTGACTCCCCGCTGTAAGGAGAAAAAGACAGAGGCGTGGCCGTTGTTCACGACACAACTTGTAACATTGTTATAGAATATTTTTATCCAGTTTTGGATGTCAAGGCCGAAGTTAAACAGCCGGAGTGTTTCTTGAAGATAGTTCCATTCAATGGAATCGAAAGCTTTTTTAAAGTCCAAGAAAATAGCAATGCCTTTTTTATTTAGCTTGTCTGTGTAGTGTATTAGATTGTAGATCAGTCGTACGTTTTCACCAATATAGCGGCCCTTTACATAACCTGTTTGATCTGGGTTTATTAAGGTTGGCAGAACGTTTTCTATTCTCTTGGCTATAACTTTAGTGAGGATTTTGTAGTCAACGTTTAGGAGTGAGATTGGCCTCAGATTTTCTAGGATTGTTTTATCTTTAGATTTTTTTTGGTATAAGCGAGATTATTCCTCGTCTTTGGCTTATAGAAAGTGTCCCGTAGTGAAAGGCGTAATTGTAGCTGGCAAGTAGGTCAAAGGAGATGTCTGACCAAAAAAGTCGGTAGAATTCTGCTGGTAGACCATCGGTACCCGGAGATTTATTATTGCTGAAATCTTTGAGCGCGTTGATACATTCATCTTCGTTTACCAATCCTTCGCAGGATTTCATTTCTTCTTCGTTAAGTTCTGTTACATTTTCTGATTTAAAAAATGACGAATTCTTAATTTTTTGGTCATCTATGTTGTTGGAGCGGTACAGTAACTCGTAAAAGTTTTTTTCCTCTTCTAGGATTTCAAATTGATCGTCTATATAGAAATTTTCACCTACTTTGAGTTTTGATACTGTTTTAATGTCGTGATGGCGTTTTTCTAAGTTATAGAAATATTTCGTATTACGTTCCCCTTCTTCGTACCATCTCACTTTGCTTCTTAGGATTGCGCCTTTTGTTCTCGTTAGCATGATTTTTTTAAGAAGTGATCTAGCGCGTTGAAGTTCGAGTATGATGTTTTTGTCGTGCGGAGTTTCTTCAGCTTTAGCTTGGAGGTTATTTAGTTTTTGATGCAATATTTTTTCTTCATCTCGTTGTTTTTTCGCTTTTCGTTTAGAGTACTGAATGGTAAACCCTCTTATTTCCATTTTAATGAGGTTCCATTTTAGGCCTAAGTCTTGCGTATCTTTGTATTTATTTTTGAAGATTGGAATATTCAACTTCAGTGCTGATACGTACGCTTCGTCTTTAAGTAAGGCTGTGTTGAATTTCCAGAAGCCAGGACCCCTTTTTTGACTTTGGTGATTAGACTGCAGAGTGAAAGACACAGCAGAGTGGTCAGAATTCGGCATGTGGATGACCTCACTTTTGTTTGCGAATTGAATTAACTCTTGTGAAACTAAAAAGTAATCTAAGCAGCATTGGATTTTAAACGATTTAGTTCTCCAGGTGAAGCTTTGTTTGTCAGGGTTCAGGTTTCGCCAAATATCAGCTAAGTTATATGAATCACATAGCGTGTTGATTTCTTTGATTACAGCTGATTTTGTAGAGATGGGGTTTCCGCCTTTTTTGTCATTTGAGGTGAGAGCGCAATTAAAGTCTCCACCGATAACGATTGTGTCTTGCGCGAATTCTTCCAGGTGTTTGTTTAGTTTTTGAAAAAAAATAACTTGTTGGGTAATGTCATTAGGTGCGTAAATGTTAACGAGGACAATAGTTTTTTCATCGAGTGGCAGTTTTAAAATAATGAACCTTCCTAGTTTATCCGAAATAACTTTTACGACTTTGAAATCCACAGAGGGATTAATTAGTGTTATTACACCTTTACTATGGTTTGTTCCATGACTAAAAAAGGCTTTGTCACCCCACTCGTTTTCCCAAGAGGCGGCAATATCATTAGAGCAGTACGATTCTTGCAGAAAAGTGACGTGGTGATTTTGTTTATGTAACCAACGAAAAATGGTTCGGCGTTTGATTGATTTGTTGAGGCCTCTAACATTTAGCGACAGGCATTTTAGATCGAAAGCATTGGCAGTTATCGGATTGTTAGTTTTGTTTTTGACGTTAGTAAACACAAGCTTCGCGGAGTAAAAACTAATAAAAATAAATTTCTTTCAGCGCTAACAGAGAAACGGTAATTGGTAAGATTTGTCTCAGATGGGCTTAAATGTAAACATAATCGAAATGTAACAATAAAATAGGGAGAGATTAAACACACAAATAACCTAAATGATAAGACTGCATGATATCTACGTACGAAAATCAGACGCAAATACAGAAATGAACATATATACATAATCCTCGACTAATTAGTGGGATTTGGAATCCGAGGGATAGCCGGCAAACAAGCCCCGTTTGTCAATAGATGGACATTTGTGCTGATTGGCGAGATAACACATACCTTAGTTAAACATCATGTCTTGGGCGGACTAAATTCATCCGGAATAGAGTTAATGTCAAAAACTTGACTGTCAATAAACAAACTACGATTAATTACTTTTGAATCATGTCCCTTCTGTTTGGCGATGAACATGGCTTTGATTAGGGATCTTCTTTCCTCCTGGATGGCACGGGCATAATCTTTGGTTATATAAGCATCTTTGTACTTGACGGATTTCTTTAGCCGGCTTTTGGCGGATAGCACCTTCTCCGTATGCTCCCTGCTTAGAAATCTTGCGATGATGGGTCGTGGACGCGATGGAGTAGAATCGTCAATGTCGTGATGAGTCGTCGCTTTGCCAACACGGTGTATGGCGTGGAAATGGATATTTTCAGTGTTGATCTTTAAATCATTTTCGATGATGTCATAAACGATATTCCGACAATTTTCGTCCTTGTCCTCTGGTATGTTCATGAACTTTAAGTTCTCTCTTCTTGTGTAATTTTCGAGGGCAGTAAGTTTTTCTTGTGTGTCTTTAAGTGATGGCCGCAGTTGTTCGTTTTCAGCCCGAATTTTTGTCATCTCTGCTTGCAGTGCTTGGATAGTTTTTGTTTGATTGTCCAACATTTCTTGATGGGAACGTTTAGAGTCTTTGTGCGCCTTTGTCTCTTGCTGAACATCTTCTATTGCTGCCCAGGCGTTTTCGAGAGACTTTTCAATTTCTTTAATGGACTCTTTGACGCCGTCAATTTGTTGTTTGAATTCGCATCTTAACTGGGCCATGTCAACGTGCATTTGTGAAAAGTTGTCGTCTATCCTTGTGTCCATAGAATTTAGTTTGTCCATTATAAGTCGTAAGGACATCTCTTCTTCTACGTTGTCCAGGTTGTCTTCTTCAATGCTCATCTCTTTGCTTTTTATTCTGTTTCGTTTCGGTGATGGACTTGTGCTGTCACTTGTCGGCGAGCATATCGGCGAGCGAGTTAGTCTTTTCGACATTAAGTCGAAGTTTGTTGTTTGTTGATCACTAATATTTATCACCAGCACTTCGGGAGTTATATTTTGAGCTTGCTTGGGCTTCCCCGGCGTGAAGGCTACAGAGCTCGAAAAACGTGGCCGACGGCCATCTTGGCTTTCACCAATCAGTTCCAATTTCAATGATAATATATATATACAATTATGTACTGATAATATGATATATATATACAATTATGTATACAATGTGCCCTCCCGGTTATTACCATAATGGCTTTATGGCAACTCCTGAACTTGGGCACAGGGTGTACAGTTTATATGTTTACATATATATATATATATATATATATATATATATATATATATATATATATATATATATATATATATATATAAACACAGTTAAATTGAGAAAAGAAATTTCACAACAACGATTATGAGTGAAAATGTGTCCCAGCCGGGAGTTGAACCCGGGTCTCCTGATAACCGGACAGATGCCTTAACCACTAGGCCACCGGGACAACCACACTAAGCAGTTGTCCATATCTCCCTTCCCACACTAACTTGTATATATATATATATATATATATATATATATATATATATATATATATATATATATATATATATATATATATATATATATATAAATATATATATATTACATTGGAGGACTAATTAAGGAGTTGCAACCAGTGCTGCATTGCTCCGAAAGGTGCAGGAACGCAGTACCCAATTTACCGATGGTTGCTTTTAGACGACCCAAGAATCTGAGGGATTACCTAGTTCATGCGAAGTTGAAGCCAACGCAACGGATAGCGAGAGGAACTGTCAAATGTAGAGACAGACGATGTGATGTATGTAATTATTTGAGTCTGGACAATAAGTTCACAAGTCATGTCACGGGAAAGACATACTCCATTAACTATAACCTAGATTGTAACTCAAAAAACGTAATTTATTTAATTTTTTGTAAGGTGTGTGGTATGCAGTATGTGGGATCGACAATGACGAAGTTTAGGTTAAGGTTCAACAATCACAAAAGCCGCCTTAGAGGACACGCAAAACTCGAACACAATCAAAAGGAGAAAGATGACTTTATTTATCGACATTTCTCTTCAGAAGGTCACCGTGGTTTAAAGGACTTGGGCGTTTTGCTTATTGATAGAGTTGCAAACGAAAGGGAATTGTTACAGAAAGAGGGACAATGGGCGTATAGGCTGAAGAGCCTCAAGCCGCATGGTTTAAACGAGAGTGACTTTTTCTATTCTCAGAACCGCGCGGTTCGAGAGAGAAGTTATTGAAATCTTTAATGCACGCGCAGGAATGTAACGCGTATCTTAACGGTTTAAAACGCGCGCGCTAGTATCAGCTGCTTGCATCAGTGGTGTTTCGCGTTTGTAACGGTCACTCACCCTGAAGAAGGCCGGTGTACCCGGTCGAAATATAGGTGATTTACAACAAAAAATCTTGTCTTCATTCATGTTAAGTATATTTTTATTATGAAGATCAAATCTTTACTCATTGGATGTTCGTGAGAAGACTTTATATATATATATATATATTAATGTTACAATTATTACAAATATTATTATATTACAAATATTACAATTACACCGGTTTGCAAAAAAAATGACATTTTGAAAAAATAGAAATATATATATAGCTATTGCGTTCGCATCACAAATGTGGTGACAGGTGGTAGATACCTTTTCACAGTAACTACAATACCCTTTGCCAAGTGCTAATTACAGGGCGTCTGTTAAGCAGCACCATTGTTCACGGAAAACTTTATTGAATAATTTTACAGATTAAATTATTCAATGCCTGAATATAAACAAATGAGCCGCAGACAATTTATTCAGCCTATGCTTCTATTGAGTCATTGCGGATAGCAACGATCTTCGTTGGAGACTGTGCAACAAAAAGGTAGTGGAAACAAGGTTAAAGGATTTGTACATAACATTCATATTGTGGTACTGCGTTAATTTCGCTAATGCCGCCTTGATATAATGAATTAAAAAAAAAAACATCAAAAGCCAATTTAGCGGCAAGTTCGTCAAACAGAGGGAATATTTTTACACTACAAAAAAATTTTGGCACGGCTCGGGTACAAATGGTACCGGTAGCAAAAAATGTAGCACGGATACATCATTTATACGTCTCTTTTTCTACCGTGCCAACCACAGCGGAAATCATGTTTTGTTAGGGACCGTTCATTTTTTATGAGGTGGGGGGGTGGGGGGCTGGTGGGATTTCAAGGAGTATTATTTGGAAATTGAATGACCCCCCCCCCCTCAGCTATCATAAGGGTAACTTTTTTTGGATGACCCCCCCAAAAAAAAGAAAAAGAAAAGAAAAACAAATATATTTATAGCGTTATATATCTTGCGTTATATATCTTGCTATCATTTTTAGCTGTTACTTTTTGAACTGCCAATGAGCATAATTACAATTAAATATTTTTTTAAATGTGCTTATTATGAGATGAATATTAACAAATGCATCGAAAGCTGCTTTTTACAAATTAAAAGAATGAAAGTCAAATCCGGATCTCCTAGTAATGGCTCGTCCTGAGGGTGTTGTGGCAGGCCTCTCGTCAGCTTAGAACTTTCTCGTCTGCAGCGATGGTTACAAAGTAGTGAAAGGCCTGCACGACTCCCGCTGTTCGCCAATGTGATATTCTCGCCTTTAGAGTTTCGCTCTAACGGGTATGTCTTTGAATGCATGTCTTTAAGCGATTTACCCCTTTTATAGGAGATAATAGAGGCTCTTTATATATCTCCCTCAGCATCGGTTGGTTCTGTATTAAATGCCATTTATCCATAAGGACTGTCTTTAAATTGGACACCGCTGGGTGATATTGTGTGACAAAAGGTAGAATTTTCTTGTACCCTTTTTCCTTCTGTTGAAGGGCCGACTTTCTCTCTTTGAATTTCATTTCTGAGAGGACTTTATGTTCCAGAGTATCTGGATACCCTCTCAAATGTAGGTGTAATTTGAATTTTCTTATATGCTCTTCAAACGTTATTTTTGAAGAGTTACTGACCCCTGGTGGGTGGTTGAAAGAGAAATGTGTGTACTGAAATGTTTCTGTCGGCTTGTTATGGAGGCATACGTCGAGGATAGACGTTTCTTTAAATCTATCACCTTTGTAGACAGACGTATCCAAGAAAATAGCAGGGTTCTTTCTCTGAGATCTCAGCCGTAAGTGATATCTGTTAGCCTGTTCAATGAATCCATTAATTTATTTCCTCTATGCTGGTGTTCCATAAAGAGAACACTTTATCGATATATCTTTTCCACACGAGTGGTTTGTTTCGCTCTGACTTAAGATTTCGGTCTCAACCGCTGCCATGAAAATGTTGGCAAAAGCCAGTTCCATTTTCGTTCCCATAGCGGTGCCATGTGTTTGGAGATAATTCTCTCCATTAAACTGAAACGAATTCTCCTGTAGGATAAATCTTAGCATTTCTTTGAGGAAAAAAGTTGGGATAGGAGGTCTGTTTCTATGGAAATTTTTGCATGCTTTGCATGCGATGGTAATGCCTTCCTCCTGCAGTATGTTTGTATACAGACTAGTCACATCCATTGATACAAGGATGGTGTTTTCTTGGACTTTCGTCTTCTCTAGGAAGTTGATTTGGTCTGTTGTATCTTTTAGAAACGAGGTTTGTAGTTTGGCTATAGGCTGAAGTTGACTGTCTACAGCGTTCCCTTATAGTAATTCTTCGAATAGGGCAAGTAGTGAACGCATTGAACTCCGTTAGTTAGCTTTTTATAATGAGAACAATGAGGTATTGTACTTAAAGGGGTAATGTCACGGCGATTTTGGTCTTTTTTGCTCGAGTTAGTACTAAACGATTGCCTTGTGCCTTTGGTCTTACACGAATGCTCTTAGAGCATTGAAAATAAAATAACAACTAATTCATTGAAGAGAAATTGAAGCATAACTAGATTTAAGCGATTTTTCCAAGACTCAGCTCAGAACTTGAACAAATTGGCCAATTTTTACAAGTTGCAATCCATTTCCATCCGAGCCATCTGCAACCAAAAACGCTAACTTACAGTTTCAGTGCACTAATAAAACAATAAATTTATAACAAATTTGGAGCATTATTTGTAGGTTTCCATCGATATAAATATATTTTATAACCTTTCAAAGTGATGCTAAAAATAGGAGACATTGCCCCTTTAAAAGTATTGTATAGCATCAAATTTTTGCGGTAGTTTTATCTATTACTTTTAATAATAGCAACAAACCGACTCATATATACGCAAAAAAGATCACATTTCACGAGTTGAAGTCAGTTACAGTTAAAGCACTGTTATTTAAACTGAGTTCTTCTACAAAAACGTTGGCAACATGTTTTCTTGTTTGGTTGGAACTGTTTTACCATATTGTGAATAAAGCAAGAGATTTTCTCAAATTCCGTACCAATTTTGCCCGATCCCCCTTTATCTTCATTTTTTTTTGAGACAGCCCCCCCTTTTAAGCCATTTGTTTTCGCATGCCCCCCCCCCCCCTCAAATCCCACCAGCCCTCCCTAGCTCATTAAAAATGAACGGTCCCTTACGGGTGCTGGGCTCGCTGGGCGCACGGTTTTGGTCAGCATACTAGAACTTACTGCAATGCGCATGTGAAGCTATTCATTCAAAATGGAAGTTTAACTTAGTCTACATTTCTTCTCATCCTTAGGCTGCGAGAGCAGAAGTTTTTCCGACTGAAAAGCCTTAGGTATTTTCTCTCGCAGACCATCTCATCTAAAGGTTACGCAGAAATGCAACAAGCATAAATAATGCTTTCCAGCAGAAGTGGAAAAGCAGTTCTCGCTTGTAATTTTCCTGTTGATCAATGGATAGTAGAAGAAAGAGTTTGACATCTGCTTCTTACTTCTTTCTTGTGGTGATTTTCGTTTTTTGCTTTCAGTCTCAGTCGAATAAAGCGTCGACACATACTCTAGCTCGGCTCGGAAACCGTTTACACTACGCATTAGTAGTAGTAGTATTTCTGATACCCATACCAATTTTGGTCCGGCACGGGTGAAATTTGGTACGGCAAAGTCATTTACACTGCAATATTTTACCCGAGCCGTGCTACATTTTTTGGAACCCGCATCTTTTTTATTCGAGCCGTGCCGAAAATTTTGTGCAATGTAAATGGACCCTTAATGACTGGTCCCGAGGGAAACAGTGAATTTTGTTCCCCGAGAATCTCGACGAAGTCGAGGGAAACATCGAGATTTGAGAGAAACAAAACTCACTGTTACCGAGGGATCAGTCATTAAGTGATTTGATATATAGGAACAGTGCACTGTTACCCTCTGACGTCAAAAATATTGTCCGCTTTCGCAAATGTTGCCCACTCATGGACATTTGGCGGGAAGCAGTTTGTTTGTTAGATGTTATGTGACCATGAATCAACCAATGAACACACGCGTTGTATTGAGAAAAACTCCAGCCATGTAACAAGAATGGTTGTTTCCCTTGGTGATGCAACGCGATCTCACTTAAAAAATTGATAAGCGCCTAAGAATATGGTCCGTGTCAAAACTAAAATGTGGGAAATGTGTAAAAGGATCACTGGCAATGATTATAAGTTTAACCTATCAGGACGCATAGGTCCTCCACGATTTCAGTCCATTTATATTCGAAAAAACAAACACATAATCTACACAAAACGGTAAATACTCACCTGTTGCAATTGTAAAAATATTCTGCTATATCGGTGGAAATCTACGGCTTTCGTTTTTGTCGATTACAGTTTTATGACATCAGATATCTTGTGTAGAATGGTGACATCCTCTTCTGAACTCTGAAGAATCGCTTGATTCATTTTTATAGGCTTAAAATAGATGCAAAACTCAGGAAAAAACATGTAAACCTTCTTGAGTTAGAATAATTGTTGGTAACTTTCATTCTTGTAAACAGCCATGCCTCAGTTGAAGTGGTTATCGAGTTTTGCAAATAGCTAAAGCTGTCTTCCAGCGAATCGACACTTGAGCCATCACATGAAGACATGAAGACTTCTAAACATGTAATCTATCTATGCAAGCTGGATAGATTTTTAGCCATCGAGCATTTAAGTCAGCCGAAGTATAACATCAAACGTAAACTGTCGTTCACTGAAATAGCCAAATATAAGATTAATTTTATAATTTCACATCCACGGTTAAGCCAGCATGAAAAAAAATAACGAAATTCAAGGAAGGTTTTGTCCCAAGTTTACTACGCATTGAAGTCAATTTCACAATATAGATCGACGTGAACACACGACACTTCTTGAGAAGAGGCCAGAAAAATTACGTTCACGTGCTTTTGAATGCGTCAAAATTCTATGGCCAGCGGCTCATCTAAAAGCTACCGCTGCTTAGTTATAACGTGGGCTTCAAGCTTCAGCCTGAAACACTCGTGGACACAGCAGCAGTCCCTTTCCACTGCAATTTACCTGGCCACTCTATCATAGACATGGAACCGGTTAGTACAAAACGCAGATTCACGGGACAGACAACAGTCGCCATCTAGAAAGGATTTGTTGACTAGCTCGAAGGCACTCAAACATAAAACATTGTTAGCAATGCAACACTTTGATTCTATTCTCACTGGGGATTCCTTCAAACAATGGCCAAGTTCAACATATTACGTAACTTTAAATCCCAAGAATAGTAGCGTGGGAATGGGTTGCGCAACCTCCGGCACGTTGTTGGCTATATAATCTTATTCTGGTGCGATCAGTCCTTCATAACCTCAAAAGTCCTTTCATGGCGCTCGGGGAGGATTAGTTAAGTACGTTCAAGCCCTCAGTCCTGTATCATCGCTGCGCCGCGGTTTTTGTTTTGTTTTCACCATGGCACATGTCCCAATCATTCCCGGTAAGTGTGCCGTTCGCTTTTCCCTATGTTAGGTCGGGAAATGTACTTTCCCTTGTGGTCCGCAAGCCTTTTAGTTTGTTACTAGCTAGGAGTTTTCGCTCGCATTCCTGTAGCTTCTTACTTTTGGCCTTGTTTCGTACAATTTTTTCATTAGCTCATATGTTCACGCTGTGTAATGGAATTTTCTCACTGAGCGAATGTGTTTGCGCTGTTATGGAATTTTTACTAGCAATAACAATATAAAAATGCACGTGCAGAGGTATTGTTTTCGCCCATTATTCGTATTGTTTTGTGTAGCTCTCGCTAGCAAATTATAACATTGGCTGCGGCCGCACTGGAGTAGTTAACCGGGTTATTTGCAATTAATTAATCAAAATTAACTCGGTTAACAAAATTCCTGATGCGGCCGCGTATTTTTTGCGTTCACCGAATTTTAACCGTGTTAGCGGTTCCCATGGAAATTAATTAAAGAACAGTAGATTTTTTTAACCGGGTTAGGTTTATTTAAACCACCTCGCTAGATGGTTTAGTGCAGGTTAACTTTCCCAATCTGTCAATCATCTTCGCTTAAGCGGTAATTTTTGGCTTCCTGTTGAATTCGTAGCCCTTCGTAGGGACGACTTTCAATTTCAAATAGAGAAAGGAAAACAGTCGTGTGTTTATGTTCTCCACAAAACCTATAATTTGATCATTTGACGATGTTATTTTGCAGGAAATAACAATGTGGAAATGCACGTGCAGAGGCATTGTTTTCGCTCATTAATGGTATTGTTTTCTGCAGCTCTCGCTAGCAAATGATAACATGATCTCTCACGTTCAAAGTTCAACCTTATAAAGTGCGAACGCTCAGAAAAATAAACTCGGTTATTTCACTTTTTACCGAGTTATTTTAACCGGGTTATTTTGACCGGGTTACTAAAAAAATAACCCAGTTAACTCACCAAGTGCGGCCGCAGCCATAATCTCTCACGTTTTAAGTTCAACCTTCTGAAGTGCGGCCGCTCCGTTATTTCACTTTTTCACCGAGTTATTTTAACCTGGTTATTTTTGCGCTGTTGGATGCAATTTTCACGAGCGAATTTGTTTACGCTGTTTAATTAGAACTTTCGCAAGCGAATATGTTTACGCTGTTAGATGGAACTTCCACGAGCGAATATGTTTGCGCTGTTATATGGAACTTTCACGAGCGAATATGTTTCCGCTGTTTAATGGAACTTCCACTAGCGAATATCTTTACGCTGTTGGACGGAACTTCCACGAGCGAATATGTTTACGCTGTTGTACGGAACTTTCTCGAGCGAATACGTTTACGCTGCTAGATAAAATTTTCACGAGCGAATATGTTTACGCTGTTAGATGGAATTTTCACGAGCGAATATGTTTACGCTGTTATACGGAATTTCCACGAGCGAATATGTTTACGCTGTTACATGGAACTTTCACGAACGAATATGTTTACGCTGTTGGATGGAATTTTCACGAGCGAATTTGTTTACGCTGTTTAATTAAAACTTTCGCAAGCGAATATGTTTACGCTGTTAGATGGAATTTTCACGAGCGAATATGTTTACGCTGTTATATAAAACTTTCACGAGCGAATATGTTTTCGCTGTTGGATGGAACTTTCACGAGCGAATATGTTTACGCTGTTTAATGGAACTTCCACGAGCGAATATGTTTACGCTGTTATATGGTTCTTTTCATGAGCCAATATGTTTACGCTGTTTAACGGAATTTTCACTAGCGAATACGTTCGCGCTGTTATATGGTACTTTTCATCATAAAATTTTTTCTAGCGAATATGTTTGCGCTGTTTAATGGAATTTTCGCGAGCGAATATGTTTACGCTGTTATACGGAACTTCCACGAGCGAGTATGTTTATGCTGTTATATGGAAATTTCACGTGCGAATGTTTGCGCTGTTAGATGGAATTATCACGAGCGAATATGTTTACAATGTTTAATGGAACTTTCGCGAGCGAATATGTTTCCGCTGTTTAATGGAACTTCCACTTGCGAATACGCTCGCGCTGTTATATGGTACTTTTCATGAGCGAATATGTTCGCGCTGTTTAACGAAAATTTTACAAGCGTATGTGTTTCCGCTGTCGTATGGAGTTTTCTCGAGCGTATGTGTTTCTCTTGTTTACGCTGTTATATGGACTTTTTTCTCTGGCAACATTGTTTGCGCTGGTAAATGGACCTCATCTCACAAGCGAATGTGTTTACGCGGTTGTATCAAGTTTTCCCTTGGCGAATATGTTCTCGCCGTTTTACGGACTTTTTCACTAGAAAAATTTATTTGCGCTGGTCAAGCGAATTTCCACGAACATATTATGCTTTCCTTGCTAATTGGATTGTCCACGAGCGAATATGTTTGCGCTGTTTAACGGATTTTTTCATTAGCAAATTTGTCTCGCGGGACTATGGAGCTCTCGCGAACTAGTGTGTTTACGCTGTTAAAGGGACATTTTCACTAACGGATCTGTTTGCGCTGGTCATGGAATTTGTCGCTAGCACATATGTTTGCGCTGTGGAATGGACCCTTTCACTACATAATTTGGCAAGGTATTTTTTATTTGCGCGGCCTTTCGCAATTTTTCACGGCTGCTTTGTTTTAGCTGTTAATTGGAGTTTCCACAAGAGCATGTGTTTTGCGCTGCTATATGGAATTTCCCGCCAGCAACGCGTTTGCCTGGGGAGCTCTTCCAGGCCCGACCTTAGTGGACTTCAAATGGTGACCTTTTTTGCGAAGCTTCCTCGAAGGGATTGTCTAATATCCTTCATTGCTCTGTCCCTGGACGGGGTATTTCGGGGTTGCTTCGCTTTGGGGTTATACCCATCTCTTAGCGGTGTTTCTTTTTATGTTTTTTCCTCACTGCTTGGAATTAGGCTGTGCGCCTTCGTTTTGTCTGCTTGCTGGTATTATGTAGGGTTACCCCAAAGCGCGGCGGCCCCGGTGCCCCCATTACATCAAGTTTCCATGTTTTTGGTTACGGTCTTGGCTAACACGGTACTTTTTGGAAACCAAAACCTTTTTGTTGTTTCTTTTGTTTTTGGAGGTAGTCAGACATTCATAGTCAGACTTTGCAACGCCCAGGGGTGGGAAAAAGATTCTACAACGTTATCCTAACTAGGACTCCTAGGGGACTAGGAGAGCATGCGCGGCCTCGTCGGAAGCGGCCACATGTTTTCTGACTGAGAGGTCTTTGGCCCTCCTTCGCCTCAAAATTGTTTAAAAATTGGTCAAGCTTTGTTCAAAACAATGGAATAAGATCCCTTTACAGAAACAAATGTCTAGGAAGAACAAACGTGGAGATAGAGGCTCCTTTGAAGAAGAAACCAGTCTAGCCAAAAAATCCAATATGGCGGAGTCGGACGAAGGAAACAGCTCGCTGGCTGAAAAAGAACCTTCTCTTCTAGAAATCAAACATATTCTTATCAATATACAAGCTACAATAGCGGATATTAAAAAGGAGAACCGAAACCTAAAGAAGGAATTAGAGGCTTTGAAGAACTCAATGTCATTTAACGAGAATGAACTCCAAGGAATTAAAGACTCCCTGAAGAATACAACTAAAGCAAACACATCGTTAACTGAAGAATTAACCAAAACCAGAAATGAGCTCCAGTCTATTAAGCAAGATCTCGAACAGGAAAAGGAGGAATCTTTTAAAGCTTGGTGTGCATTTGATAACCTCGAGCAGTATACCCGAAAGAACTCTTTGGAAATACACGGAATACCTGAAAACGCTTACTCCGACACGGAAGCCGTGGTTATTAAAGTTGCGAACGCCCTCCATGTAAACTTACAGCCTGATGACATCGAAATATCGCATAAACTTAAAGGAAAAGAAGGTAAGAGGCCGATCATGGCTAAATTCTGTAGTCACAAGACGAAGTCAAAGTTATACAAAGAGCGTACCAAACTTCGTAGTGTCAAAATTACAGATATATTCCCTTCATATGCACTAGCCATGGAATCTAACCAAGACCGGATTTACATCAATGAAAATCTAACATCTTACAGGAGAGAAGTACTGAAGGAAGCGAATAATCGAAAGAAAAATAAATCACTAACAAGCGTCTGGACACTAGACGGGAGGATCTACGCTAAAGCTTCGCCAACTGGAGACCGATTTCTTATTTCCTCTATAGAAGACCTAAATAGCATTTAACATTTCCACCTAAAGATTCTGTCGCCGAAGGAAGACTCGGCCGATTTGAGGTTTAGTTTCTACTTTGACATTATTTAGATAAGAATGTTTTCCTGTCTCATGTTTTTCCTTTCTTTCCTCAGCATGCTTTATCCCAATTTTACTTATTATTTAGCTGTATGTTCTTTACTGTGTATGTGTGTACGATTAATAATACGCAATCGCAACTACGAATACTTTACTTTTATTTGCTACTTTAATGCGAATCTGTTTCATTTACAAAAATGCTTTGCTTTCGTTCTTGTATTCCACGATATTTACCATAACGCTCAATTTCTTCTAATTTTTCAGAATGATGTTCTGTGTTCTCTCCAAAATATATATCTTAGTGAAAAAAATTCTATTTCACAAAAAAGTCTTCGAAGTTATCTAAAAACACTAATCTATATTTACCCTTTGCAAATATGCAAAACGACTCTTCGAATAAGAAATGACGACACCTTTTAAAGCTTCTTTTTGTTCGTTAAATGTCAGAGGTCTAAACCAAACACGTAAACGAAGACAACTCTTCAGGTGGCTGCATAACAATAAGTTTGATATAATATTCCTCCAGGAAACCTACTCAACAAAAAATATAGAAAACATATGGAAATCTGAATGGGGCGGCAAAGTCTACTTTAGCCACGGCACAAATCACTCGAGAGGTGTCATGATACTTTTTAACCCTAAATTGGATGCCTTGGCTGACAACATTGAAACGGACAAAAATGGACGTTATTTGCTTCTTCAGGCAACCATTCATGATTTTTCTTTCCAATTGTGTAACATCTATAGTCCCAACAATAACTGCGATCAAAAAGTGTTTTTTTTTCAAATATTATTGATGTCATTAAAAAGCGTCCGAACAACAGCTTTATAATCGGAGGTGACTTCAATTGTGCGCTAACACCTCGCGACAAAATAGGTGGCGCGGCCATAGAAAAGAAAAACAATGTAATTAGCGAAATTACTAAATTACGCGACTCGTTTAAACTGCAGGACATTTGGAGGTGTCTGCACTCTGATCAAGTGCAATTCACATGGCGGGACAAAGCGCTAAAAGTACAATGTAGATTAGACTATTGGTTAATCTCTAAGGAGCTTTCACATATCGTTTTAAACACGGAGATAAAAGCATCAACACTATCAGACCATTCTGCAATAACTTTAACACTGCAGTCCGAGGGTTATGCAAAAAGAGTTTTTGGAAATTTAACAAATCACTTCTTGACGATAACACCTTTATAGAACAACTTCAGAGCACTATTCCTGTTTTTAAAAAGAAACACAATTATCTCACTGACAAAGGCCTTTACTGGGATATGATAAAAATGGAAATAAGAGGCTTTTGTGTGCAATACTCAAAAAGAAAAAATAGAAAGCGTAGAAACAGAGAGAAAGAACTTTCTAATCAAATTGACGCCTTAATGAAAGTACTCGCGACAAACAGGTCAAAAGAGAATATTACTAAACTGTACAGCCTTAGGACAGAATTTAACAAGATCGCTGAGTACAGAACCAACGGCGCCATTATAAGAAGTAGAACAAGGTGGCACGAGCAAGGCGAAAAGAATACGAAGTATTTCCTAAACTTAGAGAAACGTCAAACCTCTAAAACCTTCATTTCTAAACTCAAGTCACAAGATGGATATGAAATAACAGATTCAAACGAAATTTTGAACTGTCAAAAACTGTTTTACAAAAACTTGTATACGGCAGTACCTCGCAACAGCTTAAATGACAAGGTATTTTTTGAAAATCCAAGCCTCCCTAATTGAGCTGGAGGTGCTTGATAGACCACTCACAAACCAAGAATGTTTCGAAACTCTTAAAATATGCGCCAAAGACAAATGTCCAGAAAGTGATGGATTCACCGTTGAATTTTATTTATTCTTCTGGCCTATACTAGGAGAAGAAATGGTTCAAAGCTTTAACCACGCTTTAACCCATGGACAACTTAACATTACACAACGGCAACGAATTATCAAAGTTGTGCCAAAAAAAAAGTAAAAACAAGTTGTCCTTAGAAAACTGGAGGCCAATATCCTTATTAAATATTGACTATAAAATATTATCTAAGACCATTGCAAGTAGAATTAGCAATGTTCTTCCCCAACTTATACACGGAGACCAAACTGGATACGTGAAGGGTAGATACATTGGACAAAATATCAGATTAATACAAGATATAATGAAAATAACTTCACTGGAAAACCAACCCGGTATGGCAATCTTCGTCGATTTCAAGAAAGCCTTTGATTCGGTAAATTGGGATTTTTTAGCCAAGGTATAAGAAGCATTTAATTTTGGCCCACAAATTCGAAAATGGATAAATGTACTTTACACGGATATCACCAGGCGGTCATCAACAACAGGTACGCCTCGGAATGTTTTTCACTTCAAAGGGGAGTTAGACAAGGTTGCCCATTATCCGGTATCCTCTTTGTTCTCTGCGCAGAAATTCTAGCACATGCAATCAGAAATAATAAGAATATTAAAGGGATACAAATCTATAACAAAGAATATAAAGTATCTCAATACGCCGATGATACTACAGCTTTCGTTGCCGATGCATTGTCGGCAAGAAATTTGTTTAAAGTGCTACGCGCATTCCAAGAGACGTCGGGCCTGGAAATAAATACGTCAAAAACCGAAGGGATGTGGCTTGGATCCTGCAGGCATAACACATCAACTCCTTTTGACATAGCTTGGCCTTCAGAGCCGATATACGTCCTGGGAATTTATTTCTCTTATGATGAGGTTACCGTCTTCAAAAAGAATTTTGAAGAAAAGCTAAATTCGATGAAGAATATCTTAAATCTTTGGAAAACAAGAAATCTTACTCTCCACGGCCGTATAATCATTCTCAAAAGCCTCGCTCTCTCCAAGCTTGTCTACAACACATCCGTACTCTCCTTCCCACCGGAATTTATATCCACAGTTAAGTCTGCTATATCACAATTTGTTTGGAATACCCTTCCTAAAATCAAACACAATACAATGATTGGTCCAAAAATAAAAGGAGGTTTAGATATGCCGGATTTTGAAATAATTAATAATGCCTTGAAGGTAACCTGGATAAAAAGGTTGTATGAAAGCAGCAATGATGCGAGTTGGAGCCACATACCCCTTGCTTTTTTAAAGCGGGTAGGTGGGATTTTTCTTTTTAAGTGCAATTATGACCTAAAATCCCTTAAATTAGAGCTTCCTATACAATTTTATAGAGACGCTTTAAGTATCTGGCAGATGATAAACCAACAAACTCCTGAAAATAAAGAACAGGTGTTAAACGAAATCCTGTGGAACAACCGGTTTATTAAAATCAATGGATACTCAGTCTATTATAAAAATTGGTACAACGCAGGAGTGATCAGGATCAAAGATATTTTTTATGATAACGACTTTTTGACTTTTAATGATTTTTGCCGCACATTCCGAGTCAAAACCAATTTTTTGACATATTATGGCCTATGTAACGCTATTCCCAAAAACTGGATCCGCCTTTTGAAGCAACCCAACTTAAACGGTACCCATAGCAATAATAACAATAATGTGGAGACTGATGTGGATAAAATTCCGTTAAACGTGCTTTCATGTAAATTGGCTGCTAAATTTCTAATTGAACAGAAATTCGTACCCCCTACAGCAGAACAAAGAATGATACAAGCAAATTTTAATAGGCAAACGATACAAACCATTTACAGTATTCCTTTTAGAGTGACAAAGGATATTAGACTCGCTATATTCAAATTCAAAATTATACACCACATCTTGCCAACTAATGCAACTCTATTCAGAGATAAGATAATTCAATATGACAATTGTCATCTTTGTGATGAAAAACAGACTTTAAAACATCTTTTTGTTCTATGCCCAGACGTTCAAGTCTTTTGGGAAACTTTCTGCAACTGGTGGAATGTAAAGAATGACGATTTTATCGTTTTAAATGAGCATATTATCATTAACGGCTACACAAATAACTTCAGGAAATACCTGGGTTTAAACCTCTGCTTAATAATCGCCAAATATTACATTTACTACGCTTCTAGAGAGAAAGATCTCTAGCTTTCCTTGTCTTTCTAAAGAGCAAATTATCCATCGAGAAAAGCAAAGCCAAATCGCAAATTAATTCTTAAATAACTCTATTTCCTTGCTTTCGTTCATGGAAGCATTCGAATCTAAAGATCTATTTAGACGGGCACTCTAAAAAATAAATGTTATTTAAAATTTTGATTGAAAGGTATTTGTAAAAAAAAGTATTGTAGCTGTAAGTGCAACCGTGATGTAACTAGTTATGTAACTTAATTAGGTGTAACTCATATAGTGTAACTCAATTAGGTGTAACTAATTTTGTGTAACTATGCCGTAAGTATCTTTGTAACCTACTAATAAGGCTATTATACAATATTTCTGTAAGTAACTATCTTGTAGAAAATAATAAAACTAAAAAAAAAAAAAAAAAAAAAAAAAAAAACTAGGGCTGTTGCCTTACAGTTACAGTTACAGTTCTCTTTACTTCCTGTGCCCCTGTAGCGGTGGTAGCCGTTAGTACTCAAATGTGGCTTACAGCGCGGTTACTATTCTCACCGGGGATTCCTTCAAACAATGGCGAAGTTCAACATATTACGTAACTTTAAACCCCATGAATGGGTTGGGAATGGGTTGCGCAACCTCCGGCAAGTTGTTGGCTATATAATCTTATTCTGGTGCGATCAGTCCTTCATAACCTCAAAAGCCCTTTCATGGCGCTCGGGGAGGATTAGTTAAGTACGCCCCTCCTCCTCCCCGCAGCGATGATAGCGCACGCTCCAGGGAGCTACCTACTCGCTACCGCCTCGGGCTGGCCTATCCCATATCTTAATATTACATCCTGAGGCATCGTTAGTTGGTAGCCCCGGTGAGAATATATCACTATTACAACAATCTCTCCCAGGACGCCCTACACACATGAGCAGAATATCGCTGGCCCTAAGCCTACTTTGAAGAGTATTGCGGAGTCCTATCAATCAATCAATCGACTGGGTGATTGCCAAAACAATTTTTCTACACAAGGAGCAAGTGAATTCTACTGATGAAAAATGGCATGGGACGAGGCTTAGGCCCAGTTCAAACGTCGAACTTCACATGTGCCGAACCTAATGCAAACGAGCAAAATCTATTGTTCTTGCTTATTTGCATTAGGTTCGGCACATGTGAAGTTCGACGTTTGAACTGAGCCTTAGAAACAGCTAAGTTGGCAAACGAGAAAGTCACTATTCTCTATGAAAAGTTAGCATTTGTATTCACGTCAATACAGCAATTGTAATTTGTCACATATTTTCAGCTATCTTGTTGTTTTAACTCGTGAATACGCGAAGCGTAATAAACGATTTACAGCAGACGGGGACAAATGTGCAAATTTTTATTCATTCCTTCCTTCCTTCCATCCTCTCTAAGTTCGTCTATCGACTGCAAACATTTCTTGGTAATTCCGCTGACCAGTGCATAAAGCTTAAACCCATCTGTAGAATTTAAATGAATTTTTCAAGACTTAGGAAAACGCTACCGCAAGGTAAATGTTGTTGTTAATCGTGTCAAGTTTCGCTGCCATTTGTAAAAGTTCAAACAAACCAAATTTGCTTCGAAAACGACGAACTAAAAACATGTCTTAGCGTGACAAAAATAATCATACGTGTATTTCAAATACGTTTGAATGTGAAAGAACTGGCCACTGTTGAAATATTAAAATTTAACCCTACAGAATGTTTGTGACTTTGTGGTGCAATAGACTGACGTGCTGTTTTGCTGTTCTATAACAAACGCTCCCGGCTTCCGAGTTTGTTTTCATACGGATACATTTTTCTTTCTTTTTTCCTTTCAATTTGTTTTAATGGAAATTTGATAAAATTGACAACCTTTATCGCAAGTCTTAATTTAAGTACTTTATTCTAAAATTGCCACTCAAAACATTCAACTGACTCTGAATTAAAACGTTAAAGGTCAACTTTCACGTGTCGTCAATGGATCTGGTCATCAAGTGCAAATATATCGTCATCAAGTCAAAATATATATATATATATATAAGATGCCTAGAAATGATTTTAGAGCTTTTTCGTATCAGCTGAGATTCCCAGCTTCAACAAAATTTTCTGGTACGTCATTCCATTCGCGTGCAATTCTTACGAAAAAAGAGTATTTAGAACAGTTACACCTTGCGTAGAGTCTGTGCGCGGGTGTTTCCTATTGCCTCCCAACACAATGAGCTTTTGACGCGCCTATAAAGTCAAACGAAGGTGCTGTTTTGAAACATAACCAAATGTCAAGACCAGTTTAGATATTCTCTTTGCCTCCCTATTTCGTTAGCCTGCGCAACGTGTCTACCCAACATTTCCTTAGTACGAAAAAGGAAGTAATAACACTGGAAAATTTTAGTTTCTTAGGCCAGGGGCTATAACTACAAATGATAAAACAGCTACATCAAGAAATAGCCTAACCTTACATTCTTTATTTCTAAAGGTACGAGTAAGAAAAGTGACGAGTTAATGGGGCGACCAGATGATAAAAATTTAGGGAACAAAAGTAAGTGCTTATTTTCTTAAACAATACGTAAATGCTATTGTTGCTCCTAGTATTATCAATATAACTTGCATTAAATGGACTTTTAACTTTTAATATTTCCCATTATTTGTCGAGTTTAGGTTCAACTGTTAGTTGCCGAATATGTTGTCAGGGATATATACTTTGTGGTTGCCGTCACTGAGACAGAGAGTGCTCGATACGTATAGTGGAGCTGGAATAAATATGTTATTATAACACGACAAGATGTTACAAAACAATAACTGGAGCTTTATGTTCGGTGGCGATCATCAGACTGTATAAAAAAGATCATGGATAAATTAATTCGTTAATATGTTATCAGGGTTAGATATAGGTCAAGAACACCTTTTCAAAAACTTTGCATAATCATTTTTACATAGTGTTGTGTTCTTTGGTACAGCTAGTAGTCATTTAATCGTTTACATTTTGCTCTTTATTTTCCAAGAATTTACTATAGATGGTTTCCTAGAGATGGATATAAAAGAATCTGAGCCTTGGAACGTGGAAAAGATAGAGGAAACCATCACAGCTGAAAACCTTTGTAAGCTTCCCGAAAATCTTAAAGATGACCACAAAGATGACGAAGACTACATTGAAAGGGTTTTCAAGGTATGCTTAGTTCAATGACTAAGTGGTGGTAAAAATCTACCACGAATACCATTTAGATCTCTTGATGAATATTTACGTAAGGTTAGTGTGAAGTTGCACCATTGAGTTCACGAGGGAAGTACTCTTATTGTCTCCAAGCGATGCAAGCACAAGCAGAAGTACGCTGAAATAACCCGACAAGTGAAATGAAACAATATATTTATGCATTTTCATTTTAACTACTGCGTAGACCAAATGAAAAATATTTCCAATATTCCTAAACAGAAACCACAGGAACCAACAATTGGTTGGTGACTCTCGAGGAGTCAGAGTTTTATATTCCAGCCATTTTACTTAATTGTACAACTACGTACAATGCGACAGTTCTAGGTAATCAATAAACTACTATTTAACTATTATAGCGCGAAAGGGCGCGTGATATCGCCTAATACTTAGCCCACGAGGTCGTAGGGCGAGTCGGCTAAAATTAGGCGATATCACGCAAGCTTGAGCGCTTTAATAGTTTTATAATTCAACAAATTGATAACAATTTAAAAAAGCACAGTTTGCCGGAAGAAAAAATATCGCCGACAAACCTTTTATTTAAAAATAGCTTACATATGTTTTACCGCGCGAAACTTGCAACATCACACAGTTCATGAATGAAAGTGGCGCCTTTGTCAATATTGCGCAAGCTTGAACACTATAACTGTTTTACAATTCATCACATTGATAACTAATCACAATTGCGAGAAAAAATTCATTGAGATATACAACCTTTTATTAAGTAAAAGGTTTACAACAATATTTTACCTCGCACCAATTCTTACACAACAAGCAGCGAATGCCAAAACGTTTGCGGAGCTAAAATTAATTTGAGAGTTTCTACGAAGAGCTTTCGTCTACGTAAAGGACGCGACAGAGTAGTGATTTCACGAATAAAAACACAGTAAAATGGCATAGAATTACTTAGTTACAAGTGTGTCGTGTCTTAAAAAGTTCAATTCAGAATCAAAACAAATTGAACAAACACACGGCTACCTAAACATAGCGGCGAAAAGTCTGAAAGAACTGCAGCGTGGACATTATGATATATGATATTATGTCTTACAAAAATTCACAGCTAAAGGATACAAGAAACGGTTAAAACATCGTTACCTGTAGTTGATGTGGTTTTTAGTCCTTTCCATCAGCGCACAAAATTTTCAAACATCGAAGTACGAGTTGAGTCGATCGCTGTTGTTTACAAACTTGCTCGTTTTAGTTCCTACAGCCGTAGTGGCGTCAATTCGCTTAAGACAGAGATCAGAGACTTTTCTGAGGAAGTATCAAGTCCAATCATATTCCAGAAGTGATTACTAAAGGCATTTTCCGAAAATTGTGCTCCTTCATTCACTTCTTGACTTTGAACCAGCTTTCATTCAGCTTCGCCAAGAAACGCTGCACTGCGACCGCGACAACGCGAAAATTTCGCGCCTTTTTTGTCCAATCATGTGATCAATAATTTTTCTCTTTTCTTTTCTTCTCTTTTTTTCGTTCCTTTCCCTTTTTTATCTAATAGTTCACGCATTTTTCTCCCTAAAACACGAAAGTGCAGGCAGCGGTCATTTTCATTTTCCTTCAAAATGCGAAATTTACCGCTATCGTTGGATATACGTCATGTAGACATAGCGTATATCGATAACTTTTTGACCATATTTGGGCAGTGTAACAATGTGTTGAATTATAAAATCCATTACAACTTAAATCCAAGTACAAGATACCGCTGCGCTAACAGAGCTTACAGTAAGTAGTAAGCCGTATGGTTGTACAGTCACTAGATGAACACAACATAGGCGATTCCAGCAATTTTAGATAATTACAAAGCTACGTATTGAAACACAATCCAACTGTCCTAGGTAATCAATAAACTACTATAACGCATTACAACTCAAATCCAAGTATTACAAGATACCGTTCTGTTAACTGAGCTTACAGTAAGTAGCAAAACCGTGTGGTTGTACAGTCACTTGATAATTATTACGTAGGCGGTTACACCATTCGATAATACTAAAGTCTGGAAACACTAATGAAAAAGAACATTACCAGGACTTAGCGAGCGTAAGGGACTTGGACTATAATCCTAAGAGGGGGGGGGGGGGGGGTGCTCCCTATAACGGGCTATACGGGGATGCTCCGCCCGAAAGTGGTACCTTTTTGAGGCTGGAGGTATATGAAAGGGTCGGGATTTCACGAGTTGAAGTATATGAAAGGGTAGCGAAAACACGAGTTGAAGCACAAAAATGGGTAGGAAAAACTGCCATTTAAGTATAATAAAAGGGCCTTTCAAAGTATATCAAAAAGAAGCACATAAAGACTATATAATTTTCAATGAAAGGTATATGAAATGGGTACCTTTTCTGTCAAAAACGGTATATGAAAGGGTAAGGGTTTGGACCTCGGGGCGGAGCATCCCCGTACAAAACTATGAGGTCTTGCGTTTACATCCTCTTGTATATAGAGATCTTTCGCTTAATCGGATTTCCATCTGCCATGAAGTTTTAACAACCTTTCGGATATGGATCCGCTAGCTGCATTAGCAGCGGAGGTTGCTCCGCCAGATCTAAGACTATGGAACCCATATAACTTAGCGTCAAGACCTAACTCTTTTAAGGCATCAAGAAATAGCTCTCTACATCTAGTATACGAAGTACCATTTTTACCCAATGAGAAACTATTGGTCCTTTGGTGGAAGACCAACTATCTGAATATCAGATCAGAGGAGTTAGTGGTAAAACCAGCAAGGGACAAATATCTACGAAGCATACTAGCTGGACATGTATCACTATCGGTTTTTGCAATAATGGTGCTGTTACCTTCCTTGTAAACATCCGTTTTGCTGTTGGGTATAAGGATACGAACGTAATTTTCCTCAAATACAATGTGGGAGGCCCTAATATTCGCTATCTTGTTAAACCTGAAAAAACCCGCGAAACCCATCAAGACAATGGTCTTAATTCGTAAATCTTTAAGTGTAGCATGGGTTTTCCCATATATATACTTCAACTATTTGTTTCACTATATCACAAGGAAGAGGCAGCTTCTTATTCCTCCTTGGTGTAACACTACGTTTAGCAGCCTCGATCACGTTTCTACACTACCCTGATTTCAAGGGGGTTACTATTGTTAATAGCGGAGCACTTGCGGGCCGAAGGCCCGGCTGCGAAGCCCCATACTCATAGAACCTATGCCCGTAATTTTTCATGATCATGGCTAGCGGAATGTTTCGCGGGCGCGTCGTGTGTCCTTGCGCCCGCTGTACGCATTGGGCTAGCTCGCGGGCGCGTGTGACGTCGCAAAACATGCCCGTATGACGCGGCGAAAGCTTAAACTGAGCTATTCTAATTTAAAAATCATATTTTCTTGAATGAAAACTTATAGAATTTAGATAAAAGAGGATAAAAACCGAGAAATAAAAGCATACAAACCGAGCAATGAAGTGAAAGTACGAATTATCTCGTAAAATCCGATCGCGAAATGGCGTGGAAATTATTGACAACAAACTCAGAGTACAAGACTAGAATGACAAATTTAAGCAAGACTTTTTAATGAAAATTCACAGGAAAAAAAACGAAACCGGAAAAATAAGAACACTTAAATCAAATGGTGTCAAAACCTTTGTAAAAAACGCTAGATTGTCTAATTACAGCTATTTTTAAGCCACAAATTATGGTTTGTAAAGAACAACAACAAACGCCCAACAAACTATAAAATGAACAAATCATAAAATCCAAACTTGTACTCGCCTTTTCGAGGAATAACATTGGCCTTAAATTTTACCGCTGATTTCCTTCCACTTAGTTTATCCGGCTCTCTTTCTTCATTGACTCTTTTTGATACCTCGTCAAGCGTTGAGATCTTAAGCGTGTTTTCGGATCTTTGTTTGCCAACCGATGTCAACCATGGTGAAACTTTGTTGGTTTTCTTCATTGTTTTCCTTGTTTGTGTCGTTAGATATTTTATCTGGCCAATAAAAATTCACTTTCGCTTTGGTAACTTTCGTCTGGGTCCATAATTTACGAGGAAATCCAATGATATTATGCTTTAAACAACAAAATCTTTCTGTAAAATTAGGAGCGGTCCGTACGCGCGGTCCGGATGGGAATGACCGCTGGAGCGCGCGTCATTAGCCAATCAGATTCAAGGATTTAGGATTCCGTACCGCTGAGATGCTTCAGAAAAAAATAAGTATGTGTATTTTTGCCAATTTTGATTTCCAAATTAATTTTTTCAGGCATTTTTTGACAAGCAACAACTGTGTTTTATTTAGAGAGTAATTGTACTAGTTATTCTAGACAGAGAAAAGTTGTTTTTATGAACTTGTGTACGGTCTAAATGTACTGTGTAGACGGTCGGGTAATACTGTTTTTGAGAATTGCCAAAATTGAAAAAACAGCCCGGTCGTCAATCTTAATTCTTGTGCTTCCGACCTTTCACCTTAGTTAAGCTTGTTCAAAGTGCGACGCTGTTAGGCTCAGCCTATCTATCTATATTATCCACTAAATCGTGTAACCAGCAAATTGCTGAATAAACAGACCTGATTGTGCTACCAGACTTGTCAAGTCTGACAAGCTGGGGCAAATAAACCGCTAGAACTGTAGAGTCTAAAGGCAATGAGAATGTAATGCCAATTAATGAGCTTTCTGCATTCAGGAAGGTATTTGCTAATGGCTGAATGACACCTAGACTTAGACATCTAAAATAAGCTGTAACTTAAATCGTGTCAAGGAACTTGGCAAGTTCTTCCAACAAGGTTTCTCTATGATTGTCTCAACCTTTAGATAATCACTATTCAACTCCTCGATCAATCGATGCCCCGCCCGCTGGGAGGCACAATCACTAAATGATATTGTAAATTTAATTTCCAGTTCCAGTCCATAACAACAGCTCGTATAACTCAGCCAAGCGACTGTCGAGCAAACGATCTCTCAAACACTTATCGAAAAGCATTCAAGTTCATCTTCAAAATTAACACATGGCCTGGAGTGCTGGGGGCACCAAACACTGAATTAACGTTTCGACCATGAATTAAGGCCTCCTTTATCAGCATAACTCTAGACTCTTCAATAGAATTATAATAAACACTTGTTAGCAGTGGCCAAAAGACAGCGGATTTCCACAATGGAACAACAATGGTGCCCTTGGCTCCCTGACTGCGCATATGTTCCAACGTTCTTGGAATCAGATAGACTGGCGGAACGAGCCAGGAATTTTCATCACTTCAATTCTGCATAAATGCATCTATACCAGAGGAACCCGGATTCCAGAATCTAGAGAAAAACCTCGCAATTTTCTTATTGTAGAAATTAGCAAAACAGTCGACCGTGTGTGGACCCCAGAGGGATTAAAAGCTTTAAAGACGACTGGCTGTACCTGCCAATCGTCAATATCAATCAATTTGCTAATGAAATCCGCCCTAACAATCTTCTCTCTCGGGACCCATTCAATTTCTCACTGGATATTATGTTCATTGCAAATCGTAAAAATTGTTAGGGCGATGACATGTAGGTTAAACTTCATACTACCAACTTTTACTATATTAGCGGCAGCCTTATTATTTGTATACCTTTTAACATGAAACGAACTTAATACTGGTAGAAATGATACTAGTGCAAATTCAATAGCTGTCAGCTCTCTCCAAGTGGAGCTCATTGCTTTTATATCCATGGTCCACATTTTGTTGCAAACAGGCAACTCATTAACGTAGATGACCGCACCACAAGCATTTTGGCTCGCATCGGGGTACGTGAATTTTTGGGGCTTCCTTGCAACGAAGAATACTTAAAATTATACGCGCATGGACATGACATTTCCAAAACATAATCTCCTCTATAGAATATTGGTCTTAAACCATAGGGGTATCCCACTGCTCTGCAATAGCAACTGTCATTTGACAATGCCTGGTGGTAATTCTGGGTAACGTCCCTGTATCCGGACTCGTCGACATAACCTTACCGACAAAGGAAGCAAATTGAGCAGCTGTATCTTCGATACTCTGAGCTCTATCATGAGTCACACTGATAGTGCCGTTCCCACTGTACCACACGACACCAACCGAAGTAATACACTGAGTAGGTTCCCAAACTGACCTCGCATGATTTATTATAAAATCCGCTTTGGTAACATCAGAATAAATATTCGCGGCCATAGTTTTAGCGTCGTCATAACCACTGGTGAAGTGGTCCAACCATCATCTAAGAATACAGCCATATTAATGCTATTCACCCTCCACCATTTAACTAGGGTTTACTAGGGGACGTAACACTTTCGTGAATATATATGGGGAAGTAGAAAACCCAATTGGTAAGACGGTAAACGCAAAAAAAAAAAATCGTTTTCCCTTGGAACTCCCACGCGAAACCCACTGATGGGGATGGAAAATATTCACATGATGATAACCGCTCTTGAGATCGAAGGAAATCATAAAACCATTCTTGCGAAACATCGTCAAAGCGACCTTCCAATCCTCGTATTTAAATTTTTACTTATTCATAAAGTAATTGACATTTCTTAAGTCTAGAATGAGTCTTTTCTTCCTATTGCTTTTAACCGAAACGGATTGACGACCGTACGCCTACAGGGAATTTCCTTAACCCGACCCGAGTGAAGAAGCTCCTTGAGTGAACTGTACACGAAATCCGAGAGTTTAAAAGCTGAATTATTGTTTCTGAGATAACAAGGGGGCGAAAGGGCCATGGAATCCAAACGATAGCCGTAGCTAATAACATTAATGATAAACGAAGAGGCACCTATTGCCTCCCAGAACGCTAAGTGTTTCTTTAAGTTTCCCTTGATGTTTGCATTTACAGCACCGTCCTCTTCCAGTTCAAAATTCTCCCGTACCTAAATCACATCGTTGTATTTTTGGAACTCGTCAGGGACCTGATTAACTGGCATCCTGTATCCTGGGCTTGAGATTGAAGCTGAGGCTCCAACTCCGGTATTTGCAGTGGCTCCACCGGCGGCAAAACCGCGCGAAGAAGCTTGCCCAACTCGCTCTGCAATCCCTCGACCAATGCCCAAGCCTTCCGCACTTGAAAAATTCACTAGTGTTTGTAGTGTTTGGACGACCTGTGAATTATAATTCAAGAACTAATCTTAAAAATAGGTACGCAATGCGTACAGAAGCGACGACGAGTTTCAACTTGGCGTTAAATCAATAGGTCTGGGGTGCTCTGATAAAATCAGCGAATCACTCGATTTAAATGCGAAGTTCCGCTAGAAAAGGGTCGGTGTGAAATGCAAATTTTGGCGACTTTTAGTCGGTGCATGCTGTTGACCAGAGCGTCCTATAAATGAAATTTGCTTAAAAATGCCTATTAAACCAGAATATTGCCCCAGCAAATAATATAATACCAGAAGTAGCCAAGGACTTGTGATAGAACTTTCATTGGTAAAATGACTTTTTTTCCAAACACTTTCAATTTTTGTACTTACGGTCATAGGAACAACGTACAGATCTTTGTCAGTTGTTGATGATTTGTGTTTGATTGAAAACCGAAGGTGTGAATGGCCAGGTCAGCAATTTTTATACCAGAACTTACTGTTGAAGACCCAGAGTGACCATTATACATTGCGTGATAAAAATAATGCAAGTCTCGATCCCGTGAAATAAATAACAATAACAGAGGCGCGCGGAGCGTAATGTTAATTACTGGGCCTTTAAGGTCTTGGCTGACACCGATACTCGTGATATGCATGAGAAGATTTATTACACAATTGTGGTTGCTGCATTGGTAATTGCACATTTTATTTAAACCATGTTCCACAAACTCGTGTGCACAATCAAAACAATTTATCGTTTTTCCTTCATATTTGTGACAAATATGGATTGGAATTTATTTTGTCATACTTGGTTGATGTAATTCTATGCTGATCAGGCTTAATATATGTCACAAATCTGTTGAAGAACAGGTAACATTTTCATTTTCAAATTATTTGAGATTAAAATTACATCTGAGTTTATTTTACTTGTGTGCAATTCAATATTTGTACATTTTTGTATAATCAGTCCATTGTTGTCCGGATGACTGTTTTTCTGATTCCTTTAATACAGCATTACTATGAAGTGTCAATACAGGAAGCACAACTCGAACTGTACAATGTACATCATTAAAACTGTTACAATTGCTAAATGAAGACAACTGGTAATTGTTTCCACTTAAAAAATAAAGAAATAAAAGGGGGTCTTAGTTTTAGGTCTTAGTTTTCGAAAAAACGAAAACTAAGACCCTGGTAAAAAGGTAAATTATAGGGGGTCTTAGTTTTAGGTCTTAGTTTTAGGTCTTAGATTTCGGTCTTAGGTCTTCGTTTCCGTGGGTCTTAGTTTTCGATACGAAAACGAAGACCCTCGAAAACGAAGACCTAAGACCTAAGACCGGTCTTCGTTTTCGTACTACGAAAACGAAGACCCCGTAAAACAGAAAAACATTGAAATTACAAGTTAAAATCAGCAAGGCTTAGTAATATTATACGACATTACACTTCACGCGTTCCTTCCCCATTTATTACGGCAACTACTTGTGCCGCGTCTGCTCTGGCTGCTATGTTTCGCTATGCGAGATAACTTGATTTGGTAGCGACATGGTGGGATAAACTTACCAAAATCCGGATATTCTTACGCTAGAGTAAGGATCCAGGATCGGCAGGCATTAATCGAACGCTTGCTGCATGCCTTTGATAAGCCAGGATTGCGTGACAGTATGAACGCGCTCTGTACAGGAAATGATCCTGCGTTTCTGCAAATAAATAATTTTTGTCTAGTGTATCTAGCGAAAAAGATTCAAACAGTCAGTAAGGCATGTCAGCTGTGAAATTCTCGTTAAAAAGTAAGCAGTTCTCTTTGCTAAGGACGGGTCTTCGTTTTCGTACTACGAAAACGAAGACCCCCGGTCTTCGTTTTCGTAGTACGAAAACGAAGACCCTAATATAAAATATCCGAAATCCATTGAAATTACGAGTTTAGACGTGCACTGGCATGCAGCAAGCGTTCGATTAATGCCTGCCGATCCTGGATCCTTACTCTAGCGTAAGAATATCCGGATTTTGGTAAGTTTATCCCACCATGTCGCTACCAAATCAAGTTATCTCGCATAGCGAAACATAGCAGCCAGAGCAGACGCGGCACAAGTAGTTGCCGTAATAAATGGGGAAGGAACGCGTGAAGTGTAATGTCGTATAATATTACTAAGCCTTGCTGATTTTAACTTGTAATTTCAATGTTTTTCTGTTTTACGGGGTCTTAGGGTCTTAGGTCTTAGGTCTTAGGTCTTCGTTTTCGAGGGTCTTCGTTTTCGTAACACCCGAAGGTATATAGCTTCTCGATAAAACAGAAATAACAACATAGACCAGAATTTTCCTTTGACACGATTTAAACATTCTCTGGCTTTGAGATAAGCATTATACAACCCCATAGCGGCTCTATATTGCATTAAAGATACCATAACTGTATACACAATATGCTGGTAATGATGGCTCACCTTTATTTATAGCTTGAATCCGAGATAAACTGTTTAATTTCCTTCTTTTCCTTCGATACAATGAAGTTGATCCTGTAGCGAAATGAATGCGTGACATTATTTGTGACTGTGTTGTCGTTGCGTAACTATCACGTCATTGTAATTGAATCCCAGACAAAAGGGATCGGTTGTCGAAGAAGTAATAAACTCGTGTGTAGAACGTCTGTCGTTTTGTGGGTGATCTGTTCGGTAATTTCGGCACGTTACATTGGTGGCAGCGGTTAAAATCACCTAGAGACAGAGTAATGGAGAAATATGACGATGGCGAAGTGAATTTTGGGCCGCTCATCGACCTGTATGCGGAGGAAATGCGTCCCACGACCAGTGATACAGTACTGGCGAAATCACCGGAACCAGTCGCGACCAGCACTCCAGCAGAACAAACCAGCGACTCAACTGTGGATCAAGTCCTAAAAGCGATATCGGCGCTAAGTGTAGGGATGGACAGACAAAATAGTGTTGTAGAGAATCGGCTTAGTGTACTGAGCGAACGCCTCGATGCCCTTGAATCTAAGCAGCGTGACTGTCACGTTCCAGTAGGCACCAGTCGTTGTGCGACCTCGCCGAGTGTTCCCGATTTGTTTGCAGAGCCCGAGGATGAAGATTTTCGCGCTCTACCGGCACCTCTTTCAGCTAGTCAATATCGCCAGCCTTCTCAGCAACAAGAAAAGCCACGTGTCCGTCCCTCGGCTTACAATGGTTCATCTTCATGGGAGGATTATAAAGCCCAGTTTGAGCTGGTTTCCGACATCAACGGATGGGATAGGCGGACCAAAGCCGCCTACCTGGCGGTCAGCCTCAGCGGCCCAGCTCAGGCAGTGCTTGGTGATCTCGACAAGACCCAGCGTACTAACTATTCAGACCCTTGTGGCGGCGCTCGATAGTAGGTTTGGGACATCCAACAGAACAGAGATGTTTCGGGTTTCTCTACGAAGCCGCTCTAGGCAACCTGCAGAAACCCTTCCAGAACTGGCCCAAGCAATCCGGCGCCTTACAAGGCAAGCCTACCCCGATGCCCCAATTTCCATCAGAGAGTCAATCGCCAAAGACCAGTTCATCGAGGCAATGGGTGACCCCGAGCTACGTTGGAAGGTTCATCAAGCGAAACCAGGCACTCTCACGGAGGCATTGGATGCTGCTGTTGAGGTTGAGGCGTTTTTCTCGGCTGAAAAACAACGCGGAGGTGCAACAAAGATAGTGCAGGCGGTAACTTCGCAGAACCCTCAGCCAGTCGACTCAGCACTCCGGCAAGAGGTTAATGAGCTTAAAACCATGGTGCAAAGGCTGGTCCAGCAACCAAGAGGTGGATCAGACAACTCGCAACGGAGTTGGCAGAGGACCTGGACGTCCCCAGAGTGTTGGGCCTGTGGCGATAAGGGGCACATTCAACGGTACTGTCCTAAACGGCCTGGAGATCGATTGCCTATGCCCTCGGGGAGATCAACTTTCCAACAATCTCAGGAGCGTCCGGGAAACGAGACGCTGTCGAGTTCAAGGGCCGGAACCCGACAGAACAATCACCACTAAGGCCCGCGTTACCTTCCGTGAAAACAGATTCAGTGGGTGCTAACACAGATGGCCTGTATGTCACGGGGTTTGTGCATGACATACCTGTCAAGTTCTTGGTGGACACAGGTGCCAACATCACCATTCTTAAGTCTACAAAGTGAGAGATCATCTCTCGCGCATAAGCATCAACCCCTGGAAAACTCGAAAACGTTCATGACACCATGAAATTGGCCGACGGACGTACTTCGTCATTCCTGGGACGTGGGAGAATGACACTCAAAATAGGCGACCGGGAACTGGACCATCCGTTGTGGGTCGCGGACATTGAACCCGAGGGGATCCTTGGTTTGGATTTCTTCCGTCAATATGACTGCCAACTGGTGCTTAAGGGTGGCCTCTACGAGTTACAGTTTGGGAATGCCACGGAAGCTAAGCAAAGTAAACCGCTTACCCCCAGCTGTTTTCGAGTTTCCGTTGACCGTACAGAAGTCGTACCCCCTAGAAGCGAGGCACTAATAGCTGGCAAAATAGTTGGTCCCTGTGCCCCTGTTCTAGGACTACTTGAACCCACGGCAAGACTGATGGAAGTCAACCAACTGATGCTGGCTAGAAGCCTGGTAGATACAGCTTCAGGCGTTGTCCCATTGCGAGTGCTAAACCCGACGGATTCTCCTTGCACCTTGTACAAGGACACCGTGGCGGCGATATGTGAACCTGTCGAACTTGTAGACCAACCTGACGGCAACCACAACAGCGTGGCTCTCTGCCAAGTAAAGGAGGAGGGTGGTGAAGTGACATCTGCAATAGAGCCCGATAGTGTCCCTGAGCACCTGCTAGACCTGTTCGAGCGCAGCACACATCAACTGGACCCCGAGGAGCGCTCTCAAATTGCCCAGCTGTTGACTGAGTTTGCCGACGTATTTGCCGTCTCCTCTGATGACCTTGGCCATACCAGCTTGGTAACACACAAGATCAACACTGGATCCTCGCAGCCCATCCGTCAGCCGGCAAGATGCCTTCCGTTACATAAGAGAGCTGAAGCCGACACTCTTATCCAGGAAATGCTTCAGAAGGGAGTGATTGAGCCGTCGTCAAGTCCCTGGGTGTCTCCTATAGTCTTGGTCAGAAAGAAAGACGGGACCACCCGTTTCTGCGTTGATTATCGGAAGCTGAATGAAGTGACAATCAAGGACAGTTACCCTCTGCCAAGGATCGACGACTGCTTGGATGCGCTAGCCGGCTGCAAATGGTTTTCTACCCTAGACCTGTGTAGTGGTTACTGGCAGGTTGCGATGGACGAGCATGACAAGCTGAAGACTGCCTTCACGACTGGAAAAGGTCTATACAAGTTGACGGTTATGAGTTTTGGACTCTGCAATGCCCCGGCAACATTCGAGCGTCTGATGGAAAAAGTGTTGTCCGGTCTCCCTTGGGAGGTTTGCCTTCTTTACTTGGACGACATCATAGTCCATGGTCGTCAGTTTCGAGAGGCCATTCAGAGGCTCCGCACGGTATTACAGCGATTACGTGATGCAGGTCTTAATTAAGCCCAAAGAAGTGCGTTCTTCTTCAGCGATCTGTTCCCTTCCTTGGCCACGTAGTGAGCGACCAAGGGGTGTCTACCGACCCCAAGAAGATCGATGCGGTACGTAATTGGCCTCTCCCACGAACAGCCAAAGACGTCAAAAGCTTCCTGGGCCTTTGCTCGTACTACAGGCGCTTCGTTCGTGGTTTCGCTGACATTGCCAGGCCCCTTTACAAGCTTACCGAAGAACAGAGAGAGTTTCGATGGACCAGCGAGTGCGAAGACGCGTTTCGCCGGCTAAAATCCTTGTTAACGACAGCCCCCATTCTGGCCTTCCCAACAGTTGATGGCTCGTTTATCCTGGACACTGATGCAAGCAACACTGGTCTTGGTGTAGTACTGTCCCAAATCCAGGAGGGGGAAGAGAAGGTGACTGCGTTCCACAGTAAGTCACTGAGCAAGAGTGAGAGGAACTACTGCGTGACCCGCAAAGAGCTCTTGGCGGTTATTGTGGCAGTAAAGACTTACCACCACTACTTGTGTGGAAGGCAGTTCCTCGTCCGTACAGATCATCGTGCTTTAAAATGGTTGCTTAAATTCAAAAACCCAGAGGGCCAACTCGCCAGGTGGTTAGAACTTCTGGGGACTTACGACTTTAAGATCCAACACCGTTCTGGTGTACACCATGGGAATGCTGACGCCCTTTCAAGAAGGCTATGCGGTGACTGCCGGTACTACGATCGTCTCGAACAAAAGAGGGAACGCACATTAGAAGAAGATTCTAATACAAGCTTAGACGTCATACCCTGTTGCGCACTTCAAGGTCCAGAGAAGCCCATGGGGGGCAATGGTAGGACTGCTCAGCTCGATCCAAAATCTGAGCCCAGGACCGAACAGAACCTCACCGGAAGCGACACCTCCAAGCAGGCCTGTGTTGCTATGGGTAACAGGAGTGATTTTCGGACCAGTCAGTTGGCCGACGCAGACTTAAGGAAAATAATCACGTGGAAGGAATCTTGCAGTTCTCGTCCTTCATGGGAAAAGGTGTCGATCGAAAACAAATCAATCAAGGCTTTCTGGAGTCAATGGGAACGTTTGTCACTACGAGACGGTGTCCTTTATCGACGATGGGAATCTGAAGCTGGAGACGAGGTCCGTTGGCAGCTTGTAATACCGTCCGGTCTCAGAAAGGATGTCCTTTACGACCTCCACACCAAGGAAACGGCAGGGCACTTGGGTATCAAGAAGACGCTGGGAAGAGTTAAAGAAAGGTTCTTTTGGCCCGGAAGCACGAAAGACGTTAAGGACTGGTGTCGGGAATGCGACCTCTGTGCCTCCAGGGAAAGGCCAACCCGCCAGCCCCGAGCGCCCTTGCGAACTTACAACGTGGGTTCCCCCCTGGAGAGAGTGGCACTGGACGTCTTGGGACCACTGCCCGTGTCAGATCGTGGCAATAAGTACATCCTTGTCGTTGGGGATTACTTTTCGAAGTGGACGGAATCCTATGCGATTCCTAATCAAGAAGCTACAACCGTAGCGCGAGTTCTAGTTGAAGAGTTCGTAGCACGTTTTGGCATCCCGAGGCAGATACATTCCGACCAGGGAAGAAATTTCGAGTCAAAGGTGTTTCAAGAAATGTGCCAGACACTGAGGATGGATAAAACTAGAACCACACCCCTCCACCCACAGTCCGACGGAATGATTGAAAGATTTAACCGGACCATAGAAGCCATGTTGTCCAAGTTTGTAGCGGAGAATCAGCGAGATTGGGATAGCCATTTGCCAATTCTCATGATGGCTTATCGCTCCGCTGTTCACGAAACCACTTCCTTTACCCCATGCGAGCTAATGTTTGGGCGGCAGATCGACCTACCAATTGACCTTGAGTTTGGACGTCCTGATCAAGGAAGTGCTAATGCGGACAAGACCGAATATGTCCACCACCTACAGGCCCGACTGGATCGAATCCATGCATTTGCCCGTGAAAATCTAAAGTTGGGGAGTGAGCGGCAAAAACGGAACTACGATCATAGAGCACAGCAGCGTGGCTTTAAGCCCGGGGACCCCGTTTGGCTACATAACCCTTCGCGCAAGAAAGGAAGAACCCCTAAGTTCCAGAGGCCATGGGAAGGACCATACCTGATAACGTCTCGCCTTGATGACCTGATCTACCGCATCCAGAAAGGGCCCAGGTCGCGACCGAAAGTCGTCCACGTTGATCGACTAAAGCAGTACCAAGGCCATAGTTTCGTCAACTGGTTAACAGAAAGTAAGGCTGGCAAAGGAGAGGTACGATCCACCAAGGATACGGTTTCTACTCATGGCGATTCAACCGAGCAGCAGGACTCCGACTCTGTGCCTCCGGCCAAGAAGGCAGTGCAAGGAAGACCACGTCGAGCACTGAGAAGACCAGTCTGGTCAGCTGATTATCACATGGACTAAGACTTTGTTTTACTTTAATACCTGATTAGCAGATTAGTGACATTTTAAAGACTCTAGTAAACTTTTTGTGGGTTTTGTTCCTTTTGTAAGGGGGGATAGTGTAGCGAAATGAATGCGTGACATTATTTGTGACTGTGTTGTCGTTGCGTAACTATCACGTCATTGTAATTGAATCCCAGACAAAAGGGATCGGTTGTCGAAGAAGTAATAAACTCGTGTGTAGAACGTCTGTCGTTTTGTGGGTGATCTGTTCGGTAATTTCGGCACGTTACAATCCGATATTCTGTACACAACTGATCATGAACCACCGCACACTTCTTCATGGATACCGGTACATGCAGAAAGACCCCAGGCGGTGTTGGACACAGTCCACGTGACTTCATTCGTCCAATCACGCGTCACTTTAGTGATACTAATGGCGGCCGTCTTCACTCTTTCATGTTGAGGTCTCCTCTCTGTTCTTGGATTGATTTCTCGTTTCATCGAACGTTTTAGTTTATCGTTTTCGGAGGGCCGAAAGAGAAATACCGTGGCAAGCTATAACCCAACTTGTAGCTTCAGGTGAGCATATTTTGTATCAAATTTGTTCAATGAAAACCATGTTGTCTTCAAAATCTTTGTTTACCACTAATGTGTGACACGAGTATTTAGTTTGCCCTTTCTTTGCATCGTTCGGTCAGTATTTGGATTTATTTTTGCACAGAATTAAAGTTTAATAGTTAAACTTTGAGAAAAGGTCGGGGGGGCCCACTGGGGCCCCGCCGTTTTAGTGGTGAAAAATCGACTTGAAGTTGTAGCTTTTTTCGCGTTTGTCATCTTGTAAGATAATTTTCACGGGAGGTGATGGCGTGATTGATGCACGCAAACTTGCTTTATCGGGATAAGAACAAACCTTTTGGAACTCAGAATACTATTTTTTACTGATTCCTTTTATCTAAAATACATATACTGTTTCTTCTAGGTATTTCAGGTTCTAAACGGCCCGAAGGCTCTTCATCCCATGTACAAATATATTGTTTTGATTACTGAGTCAGCTTCCATGGAATGTTCCTGCTTTCTTTTCCTGCATAGCTTTATTCAGGGAAAAAATATATAACTAGCTGTTTTTATGAAAAGAGAAGTGCTGCGAGTGTGTTGTGGTACGTTGGAATAGGGAACGACATGAGTTGTCAAGTACCTTACAGGAGTCTTGCATGATTTTGTTCAGTATTTTAGTAATTTGCTGAGGGAGTTTTGGTAATGGTCTGGGATGCCTGTTGACATTTTAATGGTTAGATTACATCCTGGTATGTTAGGAAGGAGCTTGATTCTAACATAGCGTTCAAGCATTTTTGCCATTTCAAGTGCTTTTAAAACTGTAAATTCATGTCCAGGGCCTCAAAATAAAATGTTTTGTTGGATTTTCTTTCAAACATTAGCACATACAGTAGGCCCCTTTTTGCACTGAGCTCTTCAAGTATTCCCTGACTCCTTAATCATGAGGTCTATTTCAAATTTGCAGTTTGGAAAAGAACTTGTAATACATTTCTCATGAAGGTCCTGAAAATATTCTGTGCCAAATTTTGTTTTATGTAAAACATATTTCTTATGTTCACAACACTGATAAAATTCAAGAAGCTAAAGTTTTTTTGGTTTGTGAAAATAATTGAAACTTTGAAAATTTTGAATTATTGGGCCCAAATTGTTTTCAGGAATATATATTTCAAGAAATGTAACTACTATAAGCAGTGTATAGTGGAGAGACTCAATCATATAGACTACAAAGTAGGGAGTCTCTTATTTCTCTCAGGGATTATTTGGTGGGATAGTCAAGCAAGGGAAACATGCAAGCCAGTGTGCAAGAACATTGGCTACCTGAGCCAATTTTCCGGCACAGACACTCGCATGTTTATCTCACTTGACTATCCACAAATAGGAAATAGGAGATTACTTGCAATATAAGACTGGAAAGTAGCACTTTTAAAAAGTGTTGAATTTAAGTAACATACTGAACATAATTTACTTAATTATTGGACATAGGAGGACTTGAATAATAAAAGAATGATGGTATCTGAGTCACTTGCTTTGTACATGTCAAACCACTAAATCAATGTGAGGCCCGAGGGGTTTGCAGGAGGAACTGGCAACAGATGTGGGGAATTTGAATTGTTTTGCCATTCCTTATAACACCATACAAGAGTCTTATTGTATAAAATAATAATAATAATAATAATAATAATAATAATAATAATAATAATAATAATAATAATAATAATAACAATAATAACTGTTTATTTACAATTCCATTGAAAAAGTGAAAAGGAGATAAGAGGTCATCCCTTTCTAGTTTATCTCCTAATCAACCACTAATTGATTTCAACCACTGTCGATTTAAAGGAAGCACTGGCATACTAGTTTTTATAACAGTTTTAAACATACAGCCATGGAATCCAGGAAACTTTCATTTCAGCTTCCTTGAAAATTTTAATTGTCATTTTTTGTAGTTGAATTATTTAGTTGGCAAGTTCTTTCAGTTCCATTTTCACTGTACATGCATGTAGATCTTTGCCAGGAAAGAAGAGGGTGAATGCTGGTATTGAGTCATTGGTGTCTGCCACAATGGAAGATACTGGGTAATATGTGATGTCATGTTCTATTTGCTCATTTTGTGTTGCAAATGAAAGGTGCAACCAAGTAAAAGTCTTGATTGTTTTGGTCTTTCTCCTCTCTATCCCAAGGAGGCTGGTCAGTTTGGCAGAATCAATTTCATAATAAAGAAATAAAAGTTAATTTATGAAATTTACAACTGATTGGCCAAAAAATACATTATTTTATAGAAAAATAGTATACAATAATGCTGACACAAACAATTAAATTTGTTGTAGCAGCAACATACAGTTCCCTAAATATTAAAGTAATGGCTCTCCAGCTTTTCAAAAATGCCAACCATACAATAATTTTGCAAGATGGACTTTCAATGGTGCATTAGTAGAACATTTTATTTCCAAATTTTTTTAGAAATTGCCAGTGGCAGTAAGCTGCTGTAATTCGTATGTATAAACGGCTCGCAAGGTATTCATTACACTCTGCCCTAAAGAATAAAATGCAATATAAGGCCTTCTGCAATTTTCTTGCCTTGGCGCTTCTGAAACATCCCGTGTAAACAAGAGCAAACGATTCTTTAGATTCACGCCAGTTTTTAAATTCCTTGCACGAATTCACTTAACAGACGGCTGTAAACTTCGGCAAAAGATAATAGCAAAAGCATCGACTGACGGACGGTAATGTCGCCTTTCTCGTTACGATTAACCTGCGATCAGGCAGATCAAGCGATCTTTCTTTTTAGAGCGCGAGAGCGCCGGCGATCGCACGTTGCGATCGGGACTTTCATCACTTAATTCGGTCCTCTATAGCTGTTCTAAGCATCCATAATGCACAATTACAATAGCCAGTAGGTTAGAGAAAGATATAAAACGAATAAGCGCAGTAATTTCTCCAAGAAAGCGAAGAAATCTATCTCTAATCGTCTTTGAATCACGGAGAGCAGAGATGTTGACTGGTTGGCGTCAAGATGCAAATAACGTAAAGATTAAATTTCTCCCAGCATGCAGCGCGAAGCGTGTCCAACACCGCCTGGAAAGACCCTATTTCTGGCCTTCAGTTCTGACAAAAGCAAAGATCAGTTCCGAAACGGCGGCCCAGACTCCCAGACCTTTTGGCTATCGCGAGTGCGAGTATGTACTGCTAATGTATGTATATCACTTCGTGTCTGTTTGTTTGCAATTGAGCGCAAATATATTCACCATAAATAAAGCACAGCGGTGTAAACTTTGAAAACAGACAAACCATTTCTCCACAACTCAAAACAAAATGGCGGAGCACGACGAGGTGGTCACGTGACCTTATTAGCTAGTTCCCAGTGTTTTTCTGATCCTCCAAGGCTAGTTCCCAATGTTTCTCGGGTGTAATCCGGACAGACACCAAAGCACGACGACAATAACGCGATGACTTCGTCATCGCTTGAAAATGGATCAGAGGAACAAGGGTCGGGCGGGAGGGAAAAAACCAAGTCAAGCGTGGACTGAAAATTCAGCTCTGAATAAACGCGAGAAGTGAATAACTGACCTCGTGTACACTATATATACGGCAGCGGTTACGCAACAATTCACACTAAATGAATAGGACCTAATCAAGATAATAAACTTGCGAGATTGGTGCAAGAAAACAACAGTGGTAATGAATAAGTGACGGGTAACTCAAACGCACGTTTCTGATTACGAGCCTATGGAAAATACATAATCACAAAGTTTACTAGTTTTAACAAGTATAACGCAAATCCTTTCTTATTCCAGTAAATATTTTATAACTAGATAAACAAGAAGCTAAAGGAACTGGCTGAAATAACCACTGAAAACACTGAACTGTTGCAAAACCTTGCTGACAAGGTGGAAGACTTTGCTGTTCAACTGTTGGATCAAGTGCGCACAAAAGAAGAAGCCAGCATTACGGATAAGCCCGGTGATGCGGATCGTTATGGCTCTCTGTTTAGTGGAATGACGAAACAAGCTATTATTTACGGACAGAAGAAGGTACAATTTTTAGAAAGTTTTCACTGGAAAACGGAATCTTACGAACGAGTCCCGGACCCCCCTTTGCATATAAAGTGTGCAGCTAGTTGTGCAATGATCGCGTTGTTGCCATGTGGCCGTTCCGGCGTTTCAATCCGTGCTGTAACAACATCGTTTGACAAGCTGTATTGTCCAGAACAACGCAGAAAACAATGCCCTAATTTTCTTTTGCTTTTGTAATGTCAATTACTTTTGCTACAATAAGCTATTCCTTGCAAGCTCTCTTAGGCTACCTTATATATTTTGTGAATACTAATCGATGAAAACCGTTCTCTAACTTTAATCACTGTCACAACTGAACTCGCCACAAAAACGTTTTACTTTCAAACTGATGGCATTCCTGTTTCGTCCAATAAATGTTTCTCTTTTCTTGCAGTTTGTATCCCATCCATTTTTGTTCAAGAGAGTGAAGATGAGGTGGCAAAGGGGTTCGCCTTTTAAATCTGCTGGAATACCACAATTTCTTCTTTTGTTGTTGTTTTTTATGGTAGAGACGCTATTAACCCCCGTTTTACTTCCATTAATTGGATATGTCTATTACAGAGACCAAAAAAATAAATCAGGTATGATATAAGAGCCATAATCTTTCCCTGTTTTTTTTTTTTATTCGATTGCCTATGATCAAAGAAATATTGTTGGATTCTACACTTATTCTACACTCAATTTTTGAGCATATTTTTATTAGCACTTCGCAAAAAAATACAACCACTGTCTCTGGTCACAAAGGTGGCCATTTCTGCTCCCTTTGGGAAGAATCTTTTAAAGGCCCACCTTCACCCAAAAGACGTTGCGGTCGTTTGTTTTTGTTTTGAAATGCTCAATTGTTCGCACGTGTGGTCTGATTGGTTGCACGCATTCAAGCGTGAATTTGGTGTTACACGAAATTCAACAGAAAAAGTGATCACGGCGCGAAGAGCATTTGGGTGAAGGTGGGCTTTTAAGTCAAACGAATTTGTTGTCAAATGCACGTTTTTTTAAGATGTGAAAAGGCACTTTTGATTTTGCTGCAAAGTTTTCAGACCTTTGAGACCAACGAAGGGCTGTCAAACGGGATAACTAAAGTGTTCTTCACATATGACTCTGTTTAAAATTATTCCTGGATCCTTTGTGAAAACGACAATGGAAAATTTAAAAGAGGTGCATGCTCTTGTTTAATAACTAACCCTGATAACATAGTCGGCAATATAAGTTGAATCCAAAACTGATAAATGACGCACTGGCACTGCTAACCACGCCCTCTTTCTTTCTAAAGGTACGAGTATGGAAAGTGATGAGTCAGTGGATCGAACAGATGGTCAACATTTAGGTAACGAAAGTAAGAATATTCTTACAACTTTAATGCAAATTAAAGGCACCAAATAATATATCGTGCTTACACCAATTCATCATTGTTTTGAGCCAAAATAAATCATTTTATGATACCACCAAACTTTCGCAATTCTGTTCCAGCGAGGACCCAGTTCCTACATGTACATTGCAAAAATCTAACGTAGTTTATAAACTCTCTTGTCCTGGTTGTTCTCAACAATGTATTGGCAAAACGGATCGCTCCTTAGCTTTCAAGCTCCGTGAGCATGCCACTTGGCCAGAACAACCTTTGTATCACCATCTTGTTAATTGCAATGGCTTTAATAAATTGGTTAGCTTACATGGACTACCTGATTGTTTCAATGACCATCCATTGCCCTGTGTTAGTTTCAAAGACCATTATTTTTAATGCAGTTCACAACAACTATGAGATAATTGCTTCCAATTACAATTTGTTACAATTAGCGTTCTTGAAGCTTTCTATATCAAGAAGCTCAAGCCTAGCATTAACGAAGGACTTAAAGCGTCTAAAGAATTAGACCCATTTCTCTGATTACCCAGAATTCTAGTTATATTACGTAATGTTAAAGTGCCCCTATGATCAAATTTTTGATTTTCATTTTTTTACATTTTCGTGTAGTGTTAGACTTTCTTATTCATCTTGTCAAATTTCAAACCATTACGAACATCAGAAGTCATTTTATTTTAACATTTATTTCCGAGAAATCAAATTACGGCCGCCGTAGTTTAAGGTGGTATGGTACCCTAAAATACGATGTCCAGATTGCAACGTTCGTTTTATTGAAAATGGCAAAATTGGAATCTCTAAACACTTGAGAATCCCATTTTGAAAGAATTTCAGTAAATCTGCAGCATTAAACAAGTTAACTATAAGATAAGTGAACGGTGGTATATAATTTTCTCGTAGCAACGGCCCTAGCAACTATTGTTTACATTAGTTAAATGCTCATGAAACGTGCTAAATGAATGCTCCAGCGCTTATAACTAGAATCGATTGTTTTAACTTTAAGTCCATTTTTCTCAAATGTTGGAATTTGACTAAACACGTTGCAGCTCAACACTTCTCTTTGAAAGAGTATTTTACCTAAAGGTAATAAATTTTGCTACAGTCATTTGTGAATAGTCGTTCTATGCAATGAACCAACATCAGAATAATTTCCAAATTGTAACAAAATTATCCAATGATATGTTATTTGGGTGTGGCAAGAAATATTTTTGTTAGTTTGCACCCTTGTAAAACGAAATAAGACTGATGTAGATTGTCATGGTTTTAGGTTCATTGCACAGATCTATGTGTGTTAAACAAACTCTGAAATTTTCAGATCTAAATGTTGCATAAATGGAGAGTTATAGCTGCCGGCGTTTGGGTAATAAAACGTGGAGTTTAGGGCGTGGCATGGTTGCCATGGAAGGCCCTATTTCCCCCAGAGGGAAAAGGATATGATGATGATGGTTGCCATGGAGACCATAAACCCCATAACACATGTCAAACAATTTCTTTTGAGTGTAATAACTTGGTATTTAAAGAAATCTTCTTGAACTTAATGCAAAATTTTCCATGTCTTTGGGTACCATACCACCTTAAACCTACGCCTTAAACTGCTTGAGATTAATTAACCTTGTTCCAAGGCTTGGTTGCGAGTGGGAGAAAGTGACGTCAAAGACTCAAACATACCTCACGGGTTGAAATTATAATAACAATCAGCATAGAAAATTGTACGAAGAACAATTCCAAAGTTTTTGTTGCTTTTCGAGTGATTTTCAATACTTATTGTTATTATAATTTCAACCCGTGGGGTATGTTTGAGTCTTTGACGTCACTTTCTCTCATAGACAAATTCGGCTAACGCATTGTTGTACCCAATTCAAACCTTTTGGGATTAGAACTCTTTGTTCGTCATATTTCCATAACAATGAAGCATTGACATGGAAATTATATGGAAATACATGTGAACAAAGAATCTTATTCCCAGAAGGTTTGAATTGGGTACAACAATGCGTTAGCCGAATTTGTCTATTCGCAACCAAGCCTTGGAACAAGATTGATTAATGGCGACCGAAACTTCTCGGAAATAAATGTTAAAATAAAATGACTTCTTCTGTTCGTAATGAATTTAAATTTGGCAAGACGAGTAAGAAAGTCTAACTGTACACGAAAATGTAAAAAAAAAGAAAATCAAAAATTTGATCATAGGGGCACTTTAACACGCCTAATAAGTAATTACGTATAAAAGTTGCCTTCTTGTAAAATATCATTACATGAGTATGACTTTGTAATAGAGCCGAAATATTGTAAGTTTCAATATCAATTATCTTGTAATAAACCAAAACTTGGTTTCTACAATGATGCCACTTCTCGGCCTTGCTTTCTTCATTTTGTATTTTAAATTGTCAGATGGCTCTAGCTTGATTGACGTTTGACGTTTTTTGACGTTTGCTGTGATTGTCAGTTGTGATTACTTTAAATGCAGCACGTGTTTAATTAGGTGCTTCACTTTAATTGTGCTTTTAAATCTGACAAAACACTACCTTGCATGTTTTTTAAACAGTTAAAGTATCAAGCATACCGAAGCAGTCGAGACAAAACCAGTGACTCGGCATTTCATCACGATAAAGCGAAGACCCACCTTGGAATGAAACGTAAACAATTTACTGTCGTTCTTTCAGGAAAGACGAGTGTTGAGCCAGCCGACCTGATTTATGGTGACTGCGAGGAACCTCTCATTAATTCCAGCAGTAAGAAACAGTTATTGTTTTTTTTTTCACATATATGTTAATATAAATAAATACACGAGGGAAGGATGAACTTTACCGAGGAATAGGCAGACCAACGTAAAACTCTACCTTGCTCTTTTGTTAAACATACGTAACGGTGTCGAGACAAAACAAATGACTCGGCATTTCACCACCACAAAGCAGGACCTACCTTGAAA
>JAJGOT010000107.1:1200000-1237500 GCA_022457155.1 Cladopsammia gracilis | reverse complement strand
CCTTAATTAGTATCCTTGTCTTGAGTAGCAAACCGCGAAATATTCAGGGAAATAACGCCTTTAATTTAAACGGTTTTCTCCGCTTAGTAAATTCACAGCAAAACATCAAAATGTTTTTCTAGCTGACGTGACATTCGGCCGTGTAACCGCGCGAAAAACAAAGCCTCGCTTTCGTTTCAACATGACGTCGTACGCGCATGTTTTGCGACGTCATACGCGCCCGCGAGCTAGTCCTGCGCGACGGCGGAGCTACAGTAGTCCGGTCCTGCGCGACGGCGGACGGAGGGCACACGGCGGACGGAGGGCACACGCGCGCCAGCGAATCATTCCGCTAGCCATGTCCATGAAAAATGAAGGGCATAGGTTCTGGTTCTATGAGTATGGGGCTGCGCAGCCAGGCCTTCGGCCTGGCAAGTGCTCCGCTATTTAACTATTATAGCACGAAAGCGCGCGTGATATCGCCTAATACTTAGCCGACGAGGCCGTAGGCCGAGTCGGCTAAAATTAGGCGATATCACGCAAGCTTGAGCGCTATAATAGTTTTATAATTCAACACATCGATAACAAAGCACCGTTTGAAGAAAAAATATCCAAGCCAAGCCTTTTATTTTAAAAAAGCTTATATATGTTTTACCGCGCGAAACTTGCAACATCACACAGTTCATGAATGAAAGTGGCGCCCTTGTCAATATTGTGCAAGCTTGAACACTATAACTGTTTTGTAATTCAACACATTGATAACAAATCACAGTTTCGAGAAAAAATTCATTGAGATATACAACCTTTCATTAAGTAAAAAGGCTAACAACAATATTTTGCCTCGCACCATTTCTTAAACAACAAGCGGCGAATGCCGAAACTTTTGCAAGCTGAAATTAAGTTAATTTAGCGTACACAATCAGTTGAGAGTTTCTACGAAGAGCTTTCGTCTACTCAAAGAACGGGACAAAGTAGTGACTACAAGAATTAAAACAGAGTAAAATGGCATAGAATGTCTTAGTTACAAGTGTTTCGTATCTAGAAAAGGTCAATTCAGAATCAAAACAAATTGAACAAACACACGGCTTCGAACCTAAACATAGCGGCGAAAAGTCGGAAAGAACAGCAGCGTGGACAGTATGTCTTACAAAAATTCACAGCTAAAGGATTCAAGAAACGGTTAAAACATCGTACCTGTAGTTGATTTGGCTTTTTATTCCCTTCCATCAGCACCAAATTTTCAAACATCGAAGTACGAGCTGAGTCAATCAAATATGTTGTTTACAAACTTGCTCGTTTCTTAGCTCCTACAGCCGTAATGACGAGATCAGAAACTGTTCTGAGGAAGCATCAAGCCTATATCATATTCCAGAGGTGATTACCAAAGGAATTTTACGAAAATTGTGCTCCTTCATTCACTCCTTGTCGAGCGGTCAAACTTTGAACCAGTTTTCATTCAGCTACGTCAAGAAACACTGCGACCAGTACAGCGACCGCGACAACGCTAAAATTTCGCGCCTTTTTTGTCTAATCATGTGAACAATACTTTTTCTCTTTTCTTTTCTTCTCTTTTTTCCCTTCTTTTCCCTTTTTTACTAATAGTTCACGCACTTTTTTGCCCAAAAACACGAAATTGCAGCCAGCAGTCATTTTCACTTTCCTTCAAAATGCGAAATTTACCGCCTTCGCTGGTTATACGTCATGTAGACATAACGCATATCAATAACTTTTTGACCATATTTGGGCAGCGTATCAATGTGTTGAATTATAAAACGTAATGTCGACACTTACAATTTATTTTCAATAAATTTTTAAGTGTAAAAAAGAAAATCTAAAATCCCCACTCAGGATTGAACCTGTGACCTCAGCTACACTTAGGCTTACATAGCCTACCGTACCACTGTACCACCTAGCTTCTCGGGTTGCTTAGCCTTAAATTTAACTATATAAACTGTTACCCCCAACCTCAACTGAAAGTTAACCAGTTACCCCGTTATATAAGTCTCAAAAAATCAGAAAACGGCAAACTGATCCTTACGGCAAGGCAATGAAAGAGTAAACAAATAATATATATATATATATATATATATATATATATATATATATATATATATATAGATTTGTAGAGATGGATTACTTGGTCGAAGACATTTATTCACTGCTACTCAGAGTTTCATGCTTCTTACGAAGCAATCATCAGGCAACTGCCTACAATAACGGATACATAGAATACATACAAAATTTGAAATTACAGAACAATACCTAATGGCGTGACGTAATCCATCTCTACAAATCTACATATCGCTCTAGTTTATCTATTGATGGTTTTCACTCACGTGACCTTCAGTCCTGTGGGACTCAAATGACAAAGGCAATGGCGGCCATGTTGGTGTACATAACAAAAGAAGTTCATTAAAATTCTTTTGTAGTTGTACACCAATATGGCCGCCGTGACGTAACGTGAAAACCATCTATTGAGCACTTTTATAGCTGATGAAGTCTTCAATTCATTATTTTATTATATATATATATATATATATATATATATATATATATATATATATATATGTTTGTTGTCTGTTTGTTGTTGGAGGTTCATACTGTAGCGTGTATTGGTAGCCGCTTTCGTCGAGTGCTGCATGAATAACGCCAAACAGATAATTGATAACCATAATAAGCAGATTCTAAAGTCATCCACGCAAGCCAACGACGCCGCCACAGCTAACTCTAATCGGTCAGTACAAAATGCAGACTGCAGACTGCAGATTGCAGACTAGGTATAAAAAGACTAAAAATGCAGAAAATGCAGACTAGGTATAAAAAGCAGACTGCAGACTGCAGATTGGGTATAAAATGCAGACTGAGACCAAAATTGGGTATAAAATGCAGACGGACTGCAAAATTGTCATTTCGTGCAATGCACGATATATTTTCATCGTTAACTCACCCCACTGTCATGTAATCACCTTTCCGAGTTCGTTTCCTTGCAATTTCCTCGCCATATGCATAGACAGTCCGTTTACTTTTTGCGCTGAAACAGGACAGACATCACGTTCGATCGTGGAGCCACCATCTTGAATAATCTGAGGGCTATGTCTAAAATATGGAAGGAGGAATCGAGGAACAGGGATCGAGGAATCTCTAAAACGAGGAATCTCTAAAATGAAGAATCTCTAAAATAGGGAATCTCTAAAATAAGGAATCTCTAAAACGGGGAATCTCTAGAACGGGGAATCTCTAAAATAGGGAATCTTAAAAGCAGCTGTTATGAGAAATGAGATCACAAGAGTTTTTTCAAGGTGGCCATAAGTAAAGCTGTCCGCTCGTGATAAAAATTTCACTCAGAAAACTCTGACAAAGCAAAGGACGTTGCTGAGGGTCCGTTGCACGCGGCTTTTAATGTATACTCGTTAAGAACATATATGCATATATTGGTGGCAAACAACATTTTGAAGTAACCATTTTACACGACATATACTCGTTAAAGGGAAAATACAAAAGGTTAATTTTCAAATGTTTCACACTGGTAGAGATTGTGCGGCCTGTCGATGCCTGTTGATGTCATGTCAACCCTTGCTATTCCCTACGTTCAACTGAACTTGGCTATAAAGCCTGTCATGTCCAATCAATGAATATCGATCATTTGAAAAGCAACTGATTTATTAATCAATATATACCCTACAATAATGAATAGATTATCATCGACCGCTTGTTCAAATGAAGACGTGAGGGAGACTTACTAGTAATAAAAAAGAAACTAGAGATTTAGAGATTCCCCATTTTAGAGATTCCCTGTTTTAGAGATTCCTCATTTTAGAGATTCCCCGTTCCCCGGCCCTCGTTTTCCGATTCCCCGTTCTCTTTTTTTCAGACATGGCCATAATCTGAGCAACCCGAACGAAGTCATTTCCGATTTGTGATCGTGATTTCCGATTTGTCATTACCCGGCGCTCCCTGTTACCGCTGGCTTTGATGTTTACCCACTGCTTAATCACCATCACCTAAATATCAGCTCCCTGTACCAAAGATACGTATTATTCAAAGCTTTCAAGAAATAAAATTACTTTCACATGAACAATATCGCTTAAAAAACGTTCCAGAACTACAACTTACCCGGATGGTAGATAAGAGGTTCCCTCCGAGTCACATGATTCTCAGCTGATATCGACTTTTACTTTCTTGGTTTGAGATCAAGTAATACAGCGTTTCAATTCAATGTTGACGTTTAGCGCCAAGAAAGAAACTTTTAGCCGCTGATAAACTAGGGAAGGCAATTGCGTGACACTGGGGTACGTTAAAAACATTGTTATCGGACAGTCTGCATTTTATACTCAATTTTGATCTCAGTCTGCATTTTATACCCAATCTGCAGTCTGCAGTCTGCGTTTTATACCTAGTCTGCATTTTATACCCAGTCTGCAGTCTGCAATCTGCAGTCTGCAGTCTGCATTTTGTACTGACCGTAACTCTAATACCACTCAAAACAAGAAGACATGCAACTGCCGACAAAAGAACACATGCCCACTCGACGGAAACTGCCTACAATCATCAGTCATCTACCAAGCTACAGTCACGCGCAACGACAACAACACAACAGAAACATACATCGGACTCACGGAAAACGACTTCAAAACAAGATACCGAAATCACACCGCATCATTCCGCCACTCTAAACACAGAAACTCAACTGAACTAAGCAAGTACATCTGGACTCTCAAAGACAACAACATCGAACACTATATTTCATGGCGCATCCTGTCTTCGCATTCACCGTACAACAGCTCAAGCAAAAGATGCAACCTCTGCCTGAAGGAAAAATTTCTAATCATTTGCCGACCGAAACTTTCTACAGTTAACAAACGTAATGAACTCGTGTCTTCTTGCCGCCATAGAAACAAAGCCCTTCTACGCAACAGCTGAACTGTTAAACTTCGCGCCGCATAGATTTGTTATTGTTATTATGTAAATTATTTTGTATATAAGAAGCGACGGTAAGGAATATTCTTATTGAATCCCCTGATGAGTGGGCAACCACGAAACAGGCTTGTCGGGATGAAAGCGTAGTTTATTTGTTTCTTTCCTCCATAAACATATACTTCGCTCTACATTAATGTATTGAGCACTGTTTTACGAATATCCAGTTCTACACTATATATATATATAGTAAACAATTCACATTCGCACATAAAGCCACTCTATGCCTTACGAAGGATAAGATATGGGTGAAAAAATTTTGCATAAGGCATAGGGTGAGGTTAAACACGAGTTGCCAGCGCCGCTGAAGGGGAGGAGGGTGGGGAAACTTGTCGAAATGATCCAGTCGAGTAGACTTGCGAGAAGAGAGAGATTTTGCATGCAAGGGCGTATAAAAGGTCTTGAAAATCTCCCTAGGGACTTTTTATAATGGGTAAGAAGGGAGCCGTTAGCACTCGCTCCACGATAGATGAAGATGTGAAATCTTCAAAATCCAAACAATTACGGGCATGTGGAAAGATATTTCTTGGGGGTAGCGCAGAATCGTAGTTCCTCCCTTGGAAATTTCCTTTGAAATGGACAAAGCGATTTCTAATATCAACTCCGGGAGAAAGGTAACTAGATAGTTCGTCGGCTTTAGGATGTCCTTGCCAGATGGGTTTCCCCAGCGGCAAGATGATTACGGAGGTTTCCCGCGAAGAATTGGTTAGGATTTCTAAAAGGGGGTTTGGGGAGGGTTAGCGTAAACTTGTCCTGATGCCACGGACTCGATAGAGGGGAGTGGTCCGACCCAGCTGTGGGGCTTTCCCTCCCAGTTACACCAAGCCAAGGTCGAAGAATGATTTGCAGCGTCGCTGATCCGGTTTGAAAAATCCAACTGAGAGGAGATGTATAGGAAAGAACGATTTTGTATGAGAGGGAAGGTCGGGAGGGAACCCCACAGCCGAGTCGAGCCAGGAATCCGTCCAAAGACTGGAAAAGGGATGTGTTTAGGAATCCCCCCTGAACACGACTCGACTGTGGAGAGGAATGAAGGGAAGGGAAACAAACGGAAAAACAACTTAAGCATGCACCATGTGTTTATGAGTGAAACAAAACGAGACAAAAACTCCGCATATTCGCATCTTCGATGTACGATGTCTCCTGGTACGTTGCACAGACGCCGTAAAGCGCCAACGTAAAATCTCTTCTGGTACGTTGCACAGACGCCGTAAAGCGCCAACGTAAAATCTCTTCTGGTACGTTGCACAGACGCCGTAAAGCGCCAACGTAAAATCTCTTCTGGTACGTTACACAGACGCCGTAATGCGCCAACGTAAAATCTTTTCCTGGTACGTTGCACAGACGCCATAGAGCGCCAACGTAAAAAATCCTTCTCTGGTACGTTACACAGGCGCCATAAAGCACCAACGTAAAATCCTTATCTGGTACGTTACACACACGCAGAGAGCGCCGATGCGATTAACACTTTTAACGCCTACACGCCATGGGCCGGCAGATATTTTGTTCCGTACTACCTTACACGGACACGAAAAAATGCAACAAAAGGTCTAAACTTTGCACGTTTACGTTGCACAGACGCCCGAAAGCGCCAACGTAAAAACCCAACACAAGCGTAAGGTACGAAGGGAATGCAAAACTAGAACCATGTACTAGAAAAGTGTGTAAAATTAACGGGAAGAGGAAAATATAAGAAAGGTAAAAAACGATACCCCAACAGGCGGAGCTACAGCTGCTTCAACTGCAGGGGCGATAGCGGCCACGGCTGCTGGTTCTGGTTTAACTGGGACGTGAGCCAAAAGGAAGCTTCAGCGGCGCTGGTAGAACGCGGAAAAAGGAAACTTGTCGAAATGATCCAGTCGAGTAGACTTGCGAGAAGAGAGAGATTTTGCATGCAAGGGCGTATAAAAGGTCTTGAAAATCTCCCTAGGGACTTTTATGGCCAATAGAATGCCTGCCACGAGAGCACGTTGTTATCCGATCATTCAAAACAACATGCGGCGGCTTTTACGCGAATGAGAATAGGATAATGCCTGAGCTCCGAGGCCTTCTTAAAAATAATGACCGAGCGCGTAGCGCGAGGTCATTAATTTTTAGAAGGCCGAGGAGCGAGGGCATTATGCGATTTAATGCACCTTTCCATTGTTTTAGAACAAGGGAAGCCAATAATAGCTTGAATGGTTTGCTAATTAAAGAGTCGAGAAACACTATGAAATCCCGTTAGGATTTGCAGCCCTCGTGTATCACAATTTGAATATCTGCCTTTTCTCAAGGGGTTTAGTGTTTGTAGGCTTTTCTTTCAGTTCAGCAGCTGAGTTCCATAACGCTTTAGTCGATATTGCTTTTACTGTCAATATGTCCAGTTATTTGGAAAAACGTTCATTCGAGATGATGAGCGATGGTTTAGATAATTTGTTGTCGCAGGCGGTGGATGAATGCGAAAAAGAAGAGGTAGTTTTAGACGATGGACTTGATGAAAGTCTTTCCCAGAGTCTTGATATGTTTGAGCAGAAGAGTTGTGAAGACGACGCTATCGATATTACCGACATGTTTGAGGTTGCCCGAGAACTTGTAAAGGGTATGCTAACGTTGAATGTCATGAGAGATGTGTTGTAAGAATTGTCAAGACTTAATTGAGCGATGTCCTGAAGGATCTCTAGATAAAGCTTTTTACTTGAAGCCATTGCGAAAGTACGAAAGTAACAATGCTTGGTTTTCTATTGTCCCTTTGGGTCATAATAAACTCAATTCCATGATTTAAATGATGATGTCGATGATGGCTGAAGCTGGAATTAAGGGATATTTCACTAATCACTCTTTGCGAGCAACAGCGGTCTCGAGATTGTCTCAAGAAGGTGTAAACGACAAATTGATTCGGGGTGTTACTGGGCATCGATCGGAAGCTCTTCAAAGTTACAAACGGGAAACAAATGAACAACTAGTTAAAGTTTCAAAAATAGTGCACGGCCAGTCCAGTGAAACCACAACCAGAGAAAATGTTGCTGCTACGCAGATTCCAAATGCTTTGGGGTCAATTACTTTGAATATTTCAGGTGGAAATTGTAATATTACCATTAACAATAGCTAGAAAAAGTTTGTAATTGCTAAGTTATAATTGACAAATGTGGGAACTTTTGTAAACTAAGTGACAGAAATAATAAAGGCTCTTCAATTTTGGTTGTCCTAAAAATTATTGTGGTCAACTAAGTAGAACCGAGCAGGTCATTATTGCGATCAGGTCATTATTTTCAATTATGACCTCCTGTTCCACATCACTGACCACAATAATGACCTGCTCGGTTCTAAAACAATGAGAAGAATCATGGTTATTGAAAATAAGAACCTATTCAAAACAAAGAAAAGGTGCATTAAATATATATTTAATGCACCTATTTAATGCATCCACAATATAAATATATAAATTTATTTAATTCTAAAACAATGAGAAGAATCATGGTTATTGAAAATAAGAACCTATTCAAAACAAAGAAAAGGTGCATTAAATATATATTTAAATATATATAAAATGCAAATATATTTACATTTTATTATTATTTTCAATATATATTTAATGCACCTTTTCTTTGTTTTGAATAGGTTCTTATTTTCAATAACCATGATTCTTCTCATTGTTTTAGAATTAAATAAATTTATATATTTATATTGTGGATGCATTAAATAGGTGCATTAAATATATATTTAATGCACCTTTTCTTTGTTTTGAATAGGTTCTTATTTTCAATAACCATGATTCTTCTCAGTAGAGTGAATTCGTATAACTCATGTTTTATATGCTAATGAGCCGCGTTATATTCTAATGAGCTGTGTACAATAAAACAAAGGGAATTGAGACGGCTGACTTTTTATTTGTTATAAAATTAATTAAAATATCACAGAAGCATTGCTAAGCGTATGCAAATTCAAACCAAGAGGTAACAATTCAAGCATTTCAGTAACAGCCTGTAAAAAAACGAAACAAAGGACTATAAGCATGTCGGGGCTCAAAATTGTAGCCTTAATTTAATTCGTGGTTTTAGTCAAACTCGAGCAAAGGAAAACGAAAACTGAACCATAAGATTAAACTAAACCGTAACATATGTTTTTGTTTCTTTTTATCAAAGTCTGCGAAATAAACGTAATCGTCTATCGGCCAAAAGTGTTGCCAGCGGGATCGCTAGTAAAATGCAATTTAAAAAGTGAAAGTAGTAAAAGTAAATTAAAGCGGAAGAGGTACTGTAAACGCATACTAGTGACCGTAACTGCAAACACTGTAAACTGCACTATACTGTACTGAATGTACGAGAATTAAAGTCATTTGTTTGGGGTTTTCGACCACACGTCTATTGTTTTATTGTACACAGCTCATTAGAATATAACGCGGCTCATTAGCATATAAAACACGGGTTATACGAATTCACTCTATTGTTTTAGAACCGAGCAGGTCATTATTGTGGTCAGTGATGTGGAACAGGAGGTCATTATTGAAAATAATGACCTGATCGCAATAATGACCTGCTCGGTTCTACTTAGTTGACCACAATAATTTTTAGGACAACCAAAATTGAAGAGCCTTTATTATTTCTGTCACTTAGTTTACAAAAGTTCCCACATTTGTCAATTATAACTTAGCAATTACAAACTTTTTCTAGCTTTTGTTAATGGTAATATTACAATTTCCACCTGAAATATTCAAAGTAATTGACCCCAAAGCATTTGGAATCTGCGTAGCAGCAACATTTTCTCTGGTTGTGGTTTCACTGGACTGGCCGTGCACTATTTTTGAAACTTTAACTAGTTGTTCATTTGTTTCCCGTTTGTAACTTTGAAGAGCTTCCGATCGATGCCCAGTAACACCCCGAATCAATTTGTCGTTTACACCTTCTTGAGACAATCTCGAGACCGCTGTTGCTCGCAAAGAGTGATTAGTGAAATATCCCTTAATTCCAGCTTCAGCCATCATCGACATCATCATTTTAATCATGGAATTGAGTTTATTATGACCCAAAGGGACAATAGAAAACCAAGCATTGTTACTTTCGTGCTTTCGCAATGGCTTCAAGTAAAAAGCTTTATCTAGAAATCCTTCAGGACATCGCTCAATTAAGTCTTGACAATTCTTACAACACATCTCTCATGACATTCAACGTTAGCATACCCTTTACAAGTTCTCGGGCAACCTCAAACATGTCGGTAATATCGATAGCGTCGTCTTCACAACTCTTCTGCTCAAACATATCAAGACTCTGGGAAAGACTTTCATCAAGTCCATCGTCTAAAACTACCTCTTCTTTTTCGCATTCATCCACCGCCTGCGACAACAAATTATCTAAACCATCGCTCATCATCTCGAATGAACGTTTTTCCAAATAACTGGACATATTGGCTGTAAAGGCAATATCGACTAAAGCGTTATGAAACTCAGCTGCTGAACTGAAAGAAAAGCCTACAAACACTAAACCCCTTGAGAAAAGGCAGATATTCAAATTGTGATACACGAGGGCTGCAAATCCTAACGGGATTTCATACAGTGTTTCTCGACTCTTTAATTAGCAAACCATTCAAGCTATTCTTGGCTTCCCTTGTTCTAAAACAATGGAAAGGTGCATTAAATCGCATAATGCCCTCGCTCCTCGGCCTTCTTAAAAATAATGACCTCGCGCTACGCGCTCGGTCATTATTTTTAAGAAGGCCTCGGAGCTCAGGCATTATCCTATATATATTATATATAATCAGGGAAAGCGGTGACGTCTTCATCGGCTATTGAGAGTGCTCAACTGGATAAACCGGAGCAATATAAAAGTATACGAAGTAGTTAAGATTGTAAAAACATTTTATCTGCTACTCGGAGTTTCACGTGTTGCAAGCAACACGATCATCAGGCAACTGCCAAAAATTCAAAAAAATACAAAAATAGAAATTCAACGGGATACAGAACAATACATCGTTTGTGTAACTAAATACGTATATGCGCAACGTTTAAGTGCGTATATTAACAACAACAACAACAACAACAACAAAAATCTTTATTAGTGTCACACAGTCCGGACTGTGTGACACTACATTTAAAGTTAGATATAACAATCATATATGCTCATTCAAACACGATAGATATAGACACGTAACCGAACTCAGTAAATATATATGGAGCCTTAAAGATCAAAACATCAAGTACAACATCACATGGAGAAAAGTCAAACAAACCATCGCATATACAAATGTAAGCAAAAAGTGCAGTTTATGCTTATGGGAAAAATTTTTTATCATCTGCAAACCCAATATGGCTTCGCTAAATAAGAGGAGCGAATTGATTTCAAAATGTAGACACGCGAACAAATTTCTACTGAACACCTCCATAACCTGATTGTTTATATTGTAATATACGCACTTAAACGTTGCGCATATACGTATTTAGTTACACAAACGATGTATTGTTCTGTATCCCGTTGAATTTCTATTTTTGTATTTTTTTGAATTTTTGGCAGTTGCCTGATGATCGTGTTGCTTGCAACACGTGAAACTCCGAGTAGCAGATAAAATGTTTTTACAATCTTAACTACTTCGTATACTTTTATATATATATATATATATATATATTATATATATATATATATATATATATATATATATATATATATTATATTGTTTTATTCTTTTGTTTACTCTTTCATCGCCTTGCTGTAAGGATCAGTTTGCCGTTTTCTGATTTTCTACAAGTAATTCTTGTACTGATCCAGGTCTACAACTGGGAGATCCGGCACCTCTCAACGGTTTGTCGCTGTGGTCTTGCTGATATTTTATATATAAGTCTCAATAAGGTGTCCGAGGTGGTCCAACCTGATTTTGGAGTATCCATTCTAGCCACCACCGTTATAAAATGGGCTCCGTTTTTCTTTTTGGTGTCACTATTTTGCATGCAAATTTATGCACGCATATTTTAAATTGTGCATTTCCGGTTCATGGCTTTGCCCTTTACACTTCGGGTTTAGTGACTTCCGGCTACTCCCACTTCCAGAAAAACATCGTTACCGAAGCGTCACGATAGCGTCTCCTACAACCCTACACACATTAATAATGTTCACGTCAGGTACATATTATACTCACAAGAATGACTGACTTCATTGTGGTACCCCCTTCATTTATAAAACATTCAATAGTAACATGGTTTGCAGGTACAATGACTGAATGAAAGGAGTAACTCTTCTCCATGTCGGACGTTTTCTTATCTTAAGACAAATGTTTCTTACGCATGCGCATGACAAACATTTTTCGTCATTTGGTCTTATTGGTGTATAAGGCAGTCCTGTATTTCTCCCATCGAGGTGAACGTTGCTTTTATACACAGTATACAACTTGAGGCCGAATTTGTCGCGATTCTGAAAAACTAAGAGCTATTTTTAATCAGAGTTCTTCCGATGCAAAAATGCCAAACATCGATCTCTAGCACTAGTAAGCAGATTGTCAATTTAGTCCCCTTTTTACTGCCGATTCTTTACAATGCCTGTGTCGGAGCAGTCCTCGCTGCCTGTGGTGAGTAATTTCAAGACTTTTTCAAAGAAAGAACAATAGAAACACATGACAAAACAGCGTCGTTACTTCAGCCCATCGGATTTAATAAAAAATTGGACTTCGGGACTGGACTTCTGTGGATTATGGACTGTGAAATGCGTGTCATATTAATGTCGATTTTTACTGACTTTATTGCTTTTTGTGGTTACTAGGTTACTAGTAACCACTATGTTGTCACCTGTGTAAGTAAGTCCGACTTTCCGAAGCTCGAAGTTGTGCCGAGTTCACCCGATTGCTGTACGGTGAGACAGTTCTGACTGAACCGATTGATTCTGATTGAACGACTCGATTGTCATGGCAGTTCTGTTTGTACGTGCGCACTTTGGATCCGTGGGAAAGGTAAACGAAGTTTTCTCGTTCTTTTTACTGCTTTACCAAGAACAGCGTTCACCAAATGTGGCCAAGTATTGTTTTCAAAGATTATTTTAGGTATTTTCGTGGTTTGGAAAAAGGTTTTAGCGACAAATCGAGCTGTGAATCGAAGTGTTTGTTTGCAGACCGTGAGCCATCCGAACTCATGATTCAAACGCCTCCAGCATTTCATTTCTGTACCTTTGACCATTCAGAACTGATTTTTTGATTAGCGAAAGCATTATGCGAATCATCTTTCTGGATAAGATTGGCATTCTATTACACAGGAAAAGTCGGCAATTTTAGAAAGCATAATAAAAATAGGTTGCTGAATTGAATTATTTTGTGATGTTTATTATATTTTCGCAGACGCAAGTAACTCTTCCCCATGTCGGACATCTTCTTATCATGTTTAAAATATATCATAAAACTTTCTTACGCGTGCGTATGAGTATAGGCTGCTTGAAGCCTCTTGTTTGTTACTAAAATGCAAGCACTACACTGTAGGGACGGAAGGCTAATTTCAATTTACCATGGAATACACCATCGAAAACAGTCATGGAAGTTACCCAGTGGGACTCGATTTATGATATGTACAAATTATTTTACAACATACTTAGCGACAATTCGCCCTCGTTGATCTCAGATTTAGCTGTATGGAGAAAGAGCCCGTATAACCTAAGAGGACATAATAAGGCCGTCGTTCCGCGATTTTCCACTCCCTATACGATATAGGGGCGCTGTACTATGGAACTTTGTTTCGGATTATTTCAATGACTCTTGTAATTTTAAACAATTTTTCAGAAAAGTGAAATTAGATCCCTCATTTAAGGAACTTAATTTTAATAGTTTATCTGTTCAGTCGGTGCCTGGTCGGTTCCTAAGAAGATGTCCGATTTTACATTTTATATTTAAAGTTTTGAAATTCTTGTACGTTTTAGTGTTTATTACCCCTTCAACTCATCTTATATTTTTAATCTTAGTTAATATTAAGAAGGTATTATATTTTTTCTTGTTTTATTTTAGCATGTTAATTGCTTAAATTACTGATCGTGTTTAAATAGAGTGATTTTCCTCAGACCGCTAATAGGTTAGTAGATCTTATTTCCATTGTTTTCTTTTGTGTCTATTTGACTAGTATACACTAACTACTAGAAACTGTTTCACGGTCTTAGGAAAATCACTCTAAAGGATCTACTAGAGTGATTTTACTTCATCTGTAAAACACTATCTAACAATTAGTGTGTGATAGTCAAAATTAAACAAAAGAAAACAAAGGAATTATAGTCTAAAAGTGCGTACTATTCTACTAACTATTTCACAGATGAAGTAAAATCACTCTACTACTACTACTACTACTACTACTACTACTACTACTACTACTACTACTACTACTACTACTACTACTACTACTACTACTACTACTATTGTTAGTAAATCTTAGTTGCTTAGTCAATAATGGTTCTTGGTGGCAGGGAAGTGCACCATTGGCCGAAGTGCTGGGCGACCCCGTAGCTGTCCAAACGATGTCTACGATTGACGAACGATACAATTGATATATCACTTGAACAATGCCCCTATCCATAATCCCTATCTCAGCGGGACAAATCTATTGTTTTCTTAGCGAATCATAGACATCGTTTGGACAAGTGCTGGACTACCCGGGGAAGTGCTATGACCCCCCCCCCCTTGGGAAATAGGTCCACATTTCTTCAGGAAGGTAATATCATACCATCCGTTGGTGGGAACCAGCATCGGTTCACCTTGTGCGTAGGCAAGGGAGCTAAATTATAGTTGCGAGTACTGTCAAGCTTTGCTAATTCCTCCTATGGATGTGGTTGTAATACCTTAAAGTACGGAACAGCAGGGTCTTACCTTTGTTGTTGTTACCGGGTATTTAATATAACTTGCATGAAATGGTTTTGCTTTTAATATTTCCTAGTAGAGACATTGCGTCATTTGTCAATTTTGGGTTAAACTCTTGTTGTCGAATATGTTATCAGGGTCAGTCAAGAACACCTTTTTAAGAACTTTGCAAAGTCGTTTTTACATAGGACAACATCAGGGAGTGCTTAGGGTTATCTTGATTCTTCCATATCTGTGTTGGATGCAACAATTTTGCGAAGAATATTACAAGGAAACATTTAAATATTATTTTTAATGCCAACGTTCCAAGATGATGCTCTGTCTTTATACTAAGCAAGAAGTTATCAATTAGGATAAGCCCAAAATTATGCGTTAAAGTGCTGCGTTCTTTGGTACAGCTAGTAGTCATATAACCGTGTACATTTTACTCTTTATTTTTCCAAAACCTAGCTGACAAGGTTAAAGACCTGTTTGATCAAATGCGCCGAAAACGCAGCATTTTTGGTAAGTACAGTGATGAGGATCATTATGGATCTTTGTTTAGTGACATTTGTTTGATGATAATTTGCTTTGAAGAAAGCTAATTCATTAATTGGATGCTTGTGATAATATGTATAGAGCTATTTTTTTGAAAACGTGATCAGACAGCCTGAAATTCACACAAAAGAGAGAGATCAAAGGCTCCTGTGAGCCAACTCGTGAATGAGAAATGCTCTACACATTGCCGTGGCTCATATTTGAGCGACCCTTCCTTACAAAAAGGTGTCGAAATGTAGTTTCAAAAGTAGAAATGTTGCATTTCGAGGACAGGTATTCAGGAGCATGGCCCGTCATACATTTAAAGGCCATCGTGGCGCTACGACAATACAGCTGGCTTGCTACAGGGAGCCAATTGAGCTCCTTAAAAGCGAACCTGCGGTAATAAAGAGCACGCAGTAAAAAAGCCCCACGCCGAATCTAATGCAAATGAGCAAGAACAATAGATTTTTCTCTTTTGCATGAGTTGGACTGTCCAGCCGCCTTTCATATCGCGGGTTTGGCTTTAAAGGAGAGGCATAATGTGGTCATATTTGCGCGCGCCACTCACAATACGGCAAGCAAAGTTCTGCGCATCGTTATCTTAGCTTGCCTTATCTTAGTCAGCTAGTTAAGAGCAGCTTTTTTCCCTGACCGGGTGAAGAGTGGCACATCGGTCCAAAAATCAGGATTTTCCATATTTTGTCCATAGATAGTCTATGGTGTGCCATTTGTCGTGGTATAGTTATTTTGTTCAAATTATGTTTCAATTTCGTGAAAATTTCAAAAAACCGTTACGGCCGTACATTGCCTCAAAATGCCTAAAATGATAGTGATTTTCGTGACCACAAAAACCTTGACTCGTAAAAGCGCAACGGTAATCTAGATTTGAACGAGTCCGGATATTAACTTAGGAGATATTTACCAGCAATTTGAGTCTAAAAAGAGAATTATAGATGTAATCCTAAGTTTCTGGTGATCGAGTAAAGATAGCTCACATTTTGATATTTAAAAATCTCAGTTTAGAGCACTTTTTCGAAACATCAATTTTATTTCCGGTGTAACTCAGATTAACTGAAAAATTCGGCTGCAATATCTAGAATTAGTCTGGTACTTTTCATCGCTCGAAAGAAAGAGCGGGGCTCATATCGCCAAAATCACAACAATGGTTTGTCAACAACTTGCAACAATCAATTTACTCTCCTGGAAATAATGGCCAAAACTCGAACAAAAACTTTACAAAGTTACCTCAAACTGGGCCCGAAACTCTGTAAAAACCTTATTGTAAGCTTACCTTGACTGAGAAACAAAACAGTTATCATAAGTGGTCGCTTACGAGAAGTGGTTGCTCGAAGAGAGTTGACTGTATCGGAGAGTTATAACTGACCCCATTGGCGTCCCCTTCGCCAGGTCGTTTATCATTATCCCTCTGATGATGACAAGTACATTCTTTTCGTTTTAAAATAAAGTGAAAAATCAAAGTTGAGGCTAAGCTGGAACATGACGTCTTATTTTAATTTTTCTTTTTTGGCCACTTGAACCTGGAAAACGTATTTACCCTTGCGCATACAGAGAAGGGGCTGTTTATTTTTTCGAACACATTTTGAAATTTGACGTTGGTATGCAAACTGAACCTAGTGAAACCGAAATGATGAATTCTTTGTTTTGAAATTATTCGTTTTGTCGATTTTTCTCTGTGGTGTTTTTTTATTGTCAATTTCCTTTAATTTTGGTTCAATGAAGGTGATTGTCCAAAAATTCAAAATGGCGGATCCGTGATGGCGATTGTACGCACTCATGACGTCAAATGACGTCATAATTGACAAGTGACCACCTGGTAAAGGGCAAAGTGGGCTACCTATTGAAGGTGAAAAGAGGTTAAAATATATATCTTAACACAACAAAACTCACATGACGGGTTCCAACCCCCCCACCCCCCAATCCCCCTACTCGCACACACCCCTGTAGCATGGTGGAGGTACGACTTTGCTTGTACTCCTCGGCGGATGAAAAATAAGGCGTCTCTGGAAGACTTAAAGGGGTTATTATTGTTGCTCCAGGAATATTTTATACACTGTGAAGCAATAGGAGGAGCCTGCGTTTCAGTCTGTATGCGATCACGAACACACTGACGCTTGTGACCGCTGTGAGATGCTGGCTTCAGTAATTCGAGAAATAGAGGCATCGGAGGTGAAGGAAGAACTTTGTTTCAGAATAAAAAAAGCTAAAACCACAATCTTGTTGTGGAAATCGCACCTTCTGCGCTCGGTAAACCAAGATGCGGCGCGCGTGGAGGTTATAGAAGCACTAGATGAATCTTCAGTGTCATTGATACAAGACTGGACAATGAAATATTTGCCCAGAAAGTACAGAAAGAGAAGAGGTTTGGGAAACGCGGCATTCCATGGCATGTTACAGTAGCGACGAGGAGAGATGTCACAGGAGAATTGCAGACGTTAACATTCGTTCACATCTTCCCAGCGTGCAGTCAAGATAGCTGTTCAGTAATCGCCGTTATGGCTGACGTTATCAAATAGCTGAAGATAAACAAAAGGAGGATATTACCATTTTCCCGGCATGCACTTCAAGCAAACTATATTATATAACGGCGGCGACCCTAAGCAGCTCATTTTACACAGACGCCGTTGAGGTTGGACGTCAGTTGGTCGAAGCGGAAACCTTTCAAAAGAAATCTACTTTTACCTATTTAGTATTCTATTCGCGTTTACAGGATATCTCCTATTTCAAGTTATAATACTCTACAGTTTCTTCTCAAGGCCTTGCATTTTCGATTGGCGTCGCGTGGTAGACGCGTAAAATCTCTTCATACATTCGTGGAATCAATAAACCTTGTCGCCATTCGAAAACAATGCCGGCTTAAATTAGTATATGTAATCGCATGGGCCCGAGTAAAATTAAGGATTAATATCACGCGTGTTTTCAGAAGCTGTAGAAATTTCTACAGCTTCTGAAAACACAAGTGATATTAATCCTTAATTTTACGAGGGAACATGCGATTACTTGTTTATAATGTAGAGGGCAAAATTATAGGGAAACTTTTCAGACTTTTTAAGAGTCACTCAGACTTGAAACCACCCGAAGTGTACTCTCTCGCAAACTGACAAGAAAAACTTTTCAACTCACTGTGGTCGTGGTTAAATAAATTTCTATTCGATCGAAGATATATTTGGCTGTTATGTACATCTAGAGAACATAGCCTGATTTTTATCGATAAAAGACACTTTACGACAAAAACAAAGCAAGTTTTATTTAAGCGTACCTGTGTTTTGAAGTTTTTGCCGCTTTGATAACAACAACAAATGGCGAGAGTTCAAACTTGCGATTTAATTGCGATTTAATTGCGATTTAATTGCTTTCTTTCACTTATTTTAGCCTTATTCTTTCTCCTGTTAAACGTATAGTTTCCCTTTCAGCAAAATCTGTCAAAGTTCTTTAGGTCCGCAGAAATTCGCATTTTTTCATTGAAGTGATGGAACTTTAAAACCTTTTGTCGCCAATGAATGAATTTCTTCGAGGTCTTCAACGTCGCAAACTGGCTGCAGGCTCCTAGTTAATCCAAGATTTGACACAAATAATCGCTTCCTGTTTGGCGTAAACTGCTGTAATTCTCCTGTAGAATTCCTTTCTTAGGTATCTTCCGATTTGATTCCTTTTTTATAACAAAATCTCCGGCGAAACATGCGAGCGCTCCGTTTGTAAATTTTCTTCAAAATCCCGCCAAGCCAACTGAATGCAACGAGAACGACGCGCTCAACCAATTACGAGTGAGAAATTTTGATGCTCGACCAATCAGGAGCGAGTAATTTTGCCCTCAATTAAGAAAAAATGCCCTCTTCGTCAGCCAATCAGCATTCAGTAATTTTGCCCTCTATATTATAAGAAGAAATATCCGTATTTGTGTGCCTTGACCTATATTGAATCTAACACGCGCAAACAGAGCCTGTGAAATATTCCCCGCTCACAAAAACTTAAAACCACAGCTACTCAATTTCAACTCAACTAGGTCTACTCAGCACGCGACTGTCCTGCTGTGTCTGTTTACGGCTTTGTTTATTTTTAGTTCGAAATCAACCATCGCCTTTCTCGCTTTTTTGGCTAGTTCTAAAATAGAGAACGGGGAATCGGGGAACGGGGAATCGGGGAACGGGGAACGGGGAACGGGGAACGGGGAACGGGGAACGGGGAACGGGGAATGAAAATAGGGAATCTCTAAAATGAGAAATCTCTAAAATGGGGAATCTCTAAAATAGGGAATCTCTAAAATAGGGAATCTCTAAAATGGGGAATCTCTAAAATAGGGAATCTCTAAAATAGGGTCTAGTTTCACTTTTATCGCCAGTAAGTCTCCCTCACATCTTCATTTGAACATTAACATTCTTTCTTACACTCATTGACTTTTTTTGGAACATTATAACGAGTTTCGCTAGATCTATAGTCAAATCTTTCTGTGTGTAGTTTAAAATCAGTTTTGTAACGGTCAGTTAATTAGATATGAGTCATGTCATCAACAACCACACCTACAATGCATCCACCTTCCTGACATTTTCCAGCGTTCGCCTACGAGAGGTAAGGCGGTATGAACCACAGAAACTCTCAAAGGCTGAAACTCTTAAATTGAACCAAGACGTAAAAAAGCCATTGATTATTCGTACTACTCACAAGTTCACCTATTTTATTCATAATCATTGAAGCATGCCTTAACACGTTATCAAACACAGCCAACAAGTATACAAGCTTCTAATCAAATGAACCATGCACAATTTCATTTTTTCTTATTCCTAACATGAAAACTGGAGATCACAAAAAACTAAACATGACTGCGAACAGTTTCCCCTTTCTTCCTAGGAAACGTAGGGAGAGCGGAAAGGTATTAATTATGCAAACCAAGGTCAGCGCTTCCGCGCGACACATCTATTTGCCATTTTCTTGCGCCATAGAAAAACTTGAAGAAGAAAAAGACTGGTTGCAATCAAGATAAAAAATCATAAAAATTGTTAACCATAACCCTAACCGTAACCCTATAACAACATTAACAATTAAAGGTTTACACAAACGGTGAACTCTTCAGCAGAAGGATCCAAGGATACGACGCCACCACGTGAATTTGTAGATATTTGTTTTTGTAGCTTAACGTATATAAGTCACAACTTGTATAACTTAATCATTGTACATAGTTTTTAGTTTTTAGTTTTTAATTCTTTGTAATTTCTGAAGAAGGCCGAAGGCCGAAACGTTAAAACCAGTCAGGACCAGTAAGAAGTTCGCCCCATCGTTTTTTTTATTATACTTATCTATATATATATATATATATATATATATATATATATATATATATATATATATATATATGCATAATGCTAATTTCCTAGTGTCTAATTTCCTAGTGTCTACCCAAACTGCAACATGAGTCTGAAGGAAATATAAATGGCGACCGGTAGACTCGGATACCTAAACAAAAGACTCGGTAAAAACCTGGTTAAAACCTCCACGCCTAAACGCATTTGTAATTTTTCTTTTCAGCTAAAATTGTTCATTAGTGCAACACAACACTGACCAACAACACGAAAATTGAAACCGTATCCCTAATCCTAACAACGTTTTCAGCCTGAAACTTTAAAGGATGAATGTTTTACATTGTTATTTGCTAATTAATTGCCTGGTGTCCATCCGAACTCAAATAGGAGTCTGTCCAAGCGCTCCACACGGAAATTGCTGATAAAATCGGCTGGGACGTGCAGGGAGCTGGGTGAAAATTGAGGATATCTTGCACGAACACGTGCGAGACGCAGATGAAAGTGGACGTTCTGCGGCTCACCAGTAGAAACAAGTTGTCCAGTTGCTGGGTGCCTGTACTGACGTATGTCCCTATACATTACAATAAGATCGTCTGGGTAATACAAGGGTGGGTTTTGGATCTCTCTGCCACAGCCATAACACCGCGAAACCCTTGTTCCCGGGACCCACTTGAGGACAAACATAGTTCCCGTGTTTGCTACAGGAAGTGTGATGGGCACACCAGGTTGTTGAGCGTAGTGGATAGGAAACGACTGACAAAAAGGCTGAGAGAAGACACGATTTGGAGTTACTTGGCCTTGGGTAATAAACGCAACACTTGACAGTCCATTATTTGAAAGAGCAACAGAAGGCACAGTAAGGCGATTGGGGACAGCAGAGTTCTGACCGGGTACTGACACAGGGTTATTCTGGCCTTCTGGAGGTAAACCAATTGATTCGTCTTGGAACAAATCAATGTATTTGTTGACAGGCTGGGTCTTGGCATTGGACCGTTTTCTCTTGCTCGGCTTCCTTCCTGCGCTCTTCGGTCCACCAGCTGCAGCCATGTCGGTCATGTTTGGCCCTCGTTTTGTTCGCTTATACCACGCAATAAGCTCTGACAAGGTACCATTAACTTGCGCAACAGCTATGGTATGCTCGCATATCTTGGTGGAGTGGTTTACGCAGCCACGGTCACAGTTTAAAGACCCACCTTTGCCAGGAGTGACACAGTGAACTTTATTCGAAACACCAGCTACCATAAACGAGCCATCAGACGCCCCAGGTTTTGGAACAACGTAGTTAGGAGAAGATATTAGATTTGCGGCCTTGTCAAACATCGCCTCGAGGATAGCTAGAGGAATTGTAGTGAGTCTAGTGATGCCACTCTCTTTCGCCGTAAAGGCAAGTTTGGAAGTGGAGGGCGCTGGTAGCGGCTCTTGAGGTGCCCCCTCTATCAAATTATTCTTGCCATCCATCCCTGTCTTGAGAAATGACGTCAACCTCTTCATCCGCTGCTCGTGCGTTAACCTGCCCCAGGTTACGTCGTCAACGACCAAGTGTTGGAATTCTTTCCTCACTTTGTAAGGACCCTTCCCAAACACAGCTCGGTCTTCGATGCGGTGCTGTGTCTCAATGAGTTTCTTGATTTCTTCAATAAACTGATGCGGCTTCTTTGCATCGAAGCGTAGTCCATGCTTTATCATGAAGTTTGCCGCCTCAGGATCGTTGTTCACGTATTCCGATGGAGGGTCACCCAGTCCAGCCTCGATGCGGACGCCCTTTAACATGGAATCTTTCATATCATCAACCTTAAAAAGGGAGTAACGTAAAGTAAGGTAAGTCCCGCTGGCGTTTAAATTCCGATGTACTTATTAGGAAGTGACTAAGAGACTACTATATTTGCCCTTTATTGAAAAAAAATAAATTTAGCGTCCTAGATCTAAGATCTAAGTCTAAGCTTTTGATTACTACAATAGCCAATTAACTATGACATCCCCTTAAATTAATGTTCATTTAATAACATCTTGTATTAATTTAGATTATAGTATCGTTTTGTACAGTTATGGAACTTATTAATAAGGATTTCGGTCATTAGGGGACTAATTTGATATATCCGCGGCATGTGTGGTATTAAGAATAAAACATCGCTTGTTTTTAATGTGTTTGGCGTTTAAGGATACTCCTAACTTTTGCAGGTGTTCTTTGGAAACAATTCGTACACGGGCATTACGTGCCAGTTTTAAGAGTAATATGGTAAACAATATATCATTAGAAAGCTTGATAGTTTTTGATAAAAACATTGTTGTATGGACATTTATTAAGCTTTACCTATGTATAGTTTGCCATATTACTCTTGAAACACTGGCGCGTAATGCCCGTGCACGAATTGTTTTCCTGCGAAAGTTAGGAGTGTCTTTAATCTGCGTGCACAAAGAGATCATTACTGAGGCTACCAACCTTTTCCTTCTTAAACCATTCGAAGAATGATACCTGTCGGCTTCAATCTAACTTCACCTCTCTTTCAATCCAGCTATCCTTTAAACTCTCGAGTTTGGTGTCAAACTCTCCTTCCGAATCGCAATCCACCAATCCGAAGTACTTTACCGTTCCCTCTTGTCTGCCAAAGGTTTCGTCTAGGAACTCCTGCTTCTCACTCGCCCGGAATCCTCTTTCCCCAAGCTCTCTCTTAATATTATCCTTAAAGTGAATAAAGCATCTCAGAAAATTAGCGTAACGAAGATTTCGCTTGAAGCCATCGATAAGTGCTTTTTCTCCGTCAGTGCCACATGCCAAAACTCCCTCAAAAACTGGACTTTCAGTGGTAAGAATATGGGCAAACTTGGAATACGTTCCCCAGTCCTTATGTTGGTGCTTTAGTAAGGGTCTAATAAACACGGGCGGTTTGTTGGTTTCCTTACTTTCCAACTTTAGGTTTCTGTACGTGGTTACAGTGAAGCTGATATTTCGGTCAAAAATGTTAAAAGTAGGGTCAATCCTAAATACACTAAATTCTTTTGGATTGGTACAAAATTGCCCAAGTTCCTCCAGTTGACGATCATTCGCTAATACAACGAACAAGTCGGGGTGTATTGTGCATTCCCGGATGAAGATGGCTTCTTTTGATATCTCCTCCTCTCGCCTTGCGCGCTCGAGGAGTGTCCACATATTGTCCAGCGAGAAGGACTCGTTGGTTTTTTTGTCTGCTTTCTGGCTTTCACATGTTTGACTGTCCATCGTTTTGACCGTATATCGGGCGTTGTAGATGTCTCTTGGCCCCCTGGGAAGTTGTCCTAAGGATCGGGCATTAGTGACATCACCTACTGAACAGTAGACAATATCCAGAGCTTCTTTAGCCGTAGCTTTATTTTTCAGGGACTCTTTTAGCCTCTTCTGGGTACTCGGAAGCATCCGCCTATATGAGGAGTTCTTCTTTGAGTTTCCATGAGGCAGGATATTGCAAATCTCATGCTCCTCGGACTTAAAAAGGTACTGGATGAACGTGTATGGCAGTGTGCGACCCTTGTTATCTAAGAGGGAAAAATAAAAACATTTAGGTAGTAAGATATAACATAAATTGTTTTCGTCGAATGTTCAGTGAGATCAGGATCCATAATCGGGGACGGAGACCGCAAACGTGGGGCCCACGCAAATCCATGTTAAGGACGTGTTGGGCTATTTTTAGCAGAAATTGCGCCACTTTGACGCAATGAGAGGGCGCACAATACTACCTTATTAAGTTAAATGGGAAATAAAAGCCTTTCGAGCTTGATGATTGCAAATGACGTTTTTACGTCGACGCTAGAAGTTTACAAAACGACAAAAATATTTTTTATCCTCCATACTGGACTCCGAAACAGAATAGAAACTGGTATAAGATGAATCATAATAAACGTGCAGATTATCGAAAAAGTTATTTGATGGTCTTTTTTATACTTGTTTACTTGGCTTAGAGACATCAGCCAAAAGACTTTCCCGACAGAAAAACTAAACGGCATTAAGCTAAGCTTAAATTGTTTTTCCGAAAATGAAAACAATTATAATAACTGACCCATTTTACGATTTTTCCTACTTAAAGCCAAAAATGTTCTAAAGTACTAAGTACTAAGTCTACTATTGAAGCAAATATAGTAAGCTGTAAGAATTACCTGAAAATCGCAGCTCAGGAAAGACTTTTCAACTCAGTTTTACTCTTTCAATAATAATTCATTCAACTCAAGCGACACAGCGCCACAATTTTGGCGCCTTTCGGTTTTTTTCGTGCGGATCATGCGATATATTTCTTGACTCAAACTTGTCTTAAACTAAAAAAAACCGTGCAAGTCTTAATCTATAAAACGCTCACTAAGGAGAAAAATCCGACCTAAAAGTTCAAATTTCGGCGGCCATTGTTTTGAATTTTTCAAACGCGACGTCCGCGTAGACTCACGCGCGTGTCATACGCAATGGCAGCTCTAAAGAAATGACATGTTGTTGCGGTCTCCATCCCCCCATCATGGCTCCTGTCGCGCGTTTCTCAAAACTCCCGAAGACTTTTCGGGCCCGAAAGCGATTTTTGAAGTTCAATCTCTTCCAAGTCGCGGTGAAGTTTTCAGCCCGAAAACCAGTACAAAGTTGCTTAACTTTCAAAACGAATGATAATTGAACCTGCACATAAAATAGCTTTTCGGGACCGAAGCTTCTTCGGAAGTTTTGAGAAACGCATGCATGGTGAGATATCGAAATCGGACCATGAAAACGGATAATGCCATGACTTTGGAAAAGAAGGTAGAACGTCATAACCAGGCCCTTACCTTGCAATGTAGACATGATTTTTCGGACATCTCCGTCAGAACGATTAGCATAGTAGATCCTTCGCAGCTGATACGCATCATGATCGTTTGGTCCTGGCTTTCCTTGTAATGGTACTATTTCTTCAATAACATTGTCACCGTTTCGTTTGACGGAAACCATTTCTTTGGTGATCCAGTATGTTTCCACGCTCCCATGTCATCGCATATTAAATCATCCTTGCTTTTCAACATGGTGTTGTCAACCACAAAGGACACATTATGGGCGATATTAACAGGCTGCGAAATGCACAGGTACTCGTGTTCGTATTCTTGCATCAGTAGCTTGACAAGGGCTTTGCAGCTATAGGCCTTGCGAGTCCACGAGAAAACTGGTGTACATACATCTTGTTTATAAGGGAGGCCAACAGGTTTGGCCATCTCTTCCTCTTCCTCCTCGTCCTCGAAGTCGACTTCACTAAAAATTAGAAGCGTTGATGTTAATTAAAAGGTCGACATTGGAAAAATTACCAAAACAAATATAGCCTTTTGAGATAAAACACAACCTGCTCGAGCTCTCAGCCGCAACATTGCCAGCACTGGGAGTAAATCATTTTTAAAAGAGGCTTAAATATTTGAAGTGGTTATCCGTTTAGGGAAAACGGATCTCACTGCCAAGCAATAATTATGTCATCAGTTACTCATTTATCGAGTCATTAATTAAGTTAAACTTATATGTATGATAACGTTTTCTCCCCACTCTCCTCGCGGCTTCTGTATACAGAGTGGCTTGAATTTCAGTTTTATCGCGAGCGGACAGCTTTACTTACGGCCCTCGTAACAGCTGCTTTCAAGATTCCATATTTTAGAGATTCCATATTTTAGAGATTCCCTATTTTAGAGATTCCCCATTTTAGAGATTCCCCGTTCCCCGTTTCCCGTTCCCCGTTCCCCGTTCCCCGTTCCCCGTTCCCCGTTCCCCGTTCCCCGTTCCCCGTTCCCCGTTCCCCGTTCCCCGTTCCCCGTTCCCCGTTCCCCGATTCCCCGTTCCTATTTTAGAACTAGCGTCGCTATTTTCTGACCTTTTTATGGTACGAGTACTAATCATTTAGCTTTACTTCATCTTATTTTTTACTTCAACCTTCGCTGGTTACTTTTAGACCTTTCATGAGTGCTTTTACACTCCGAGGAGCAGACTGTAAAATGACGCCCGCATAAGCACAAGTCGCGTTTCGCTTCGAAATTACGAAAATTTCAACAGCTCATATCGGTTGATAGGAGTCCTTATAGTTTCCAAGATTGTGTGACTACAAATGTACTAAATTATCATAATACAGTCAAACCTGTATATAACGGCCCTGTATAAAGCGGTCATCTGTATATAGCGGTCACCCTGTATATAACGGTCACCGAACATCTTCCCGAAAATCTTGCCCTATATTTACTGTAAATTTTGCCTGTATATAGCGGTCACCTGTATACTGTATAACGGACGCGGTCACCCTTTAGACTTCCCGAATCCACAATTTCATTATTTTTCACCTGTACATAACGGTCACCAAATTGGATTACAATCAAACCATTAGTCAATCATGACAAGCTTTATTCAACAGCTCATTAAATTGTAGCTACCAGGGCAGGGGTCGCACACAAATACAAATATTATTCGAAATACAACTACAAATACATGTCAAATACATGTCATCGCCTACGTCCGACACATGGTTGCGACAGTAGCAACAAAAGTGCCGATGTTTTGCTCTCGGAAGCGGGTCATATCGCTTTCAAACAATACGGCAGTTTCTTTCTTCGAACTAACACCTGTATTTTCCGTACCAAACTACATTCACTTTCGAATTCTGCGTAGTTCCTTGATTATTACACTGTGCTTGTCAAGTTGACAGCTGTTGTTTTATAGACCGTGATAGCGCTCCAGGTCAAATTCCTCTTCTATCAGACATTTTATTTCTATATTATTTTTATTTTCTTCCACGGACATTTTAGGGGGCCTTTAACTCGTATTTTGAACGTTGCTGTTAATTGTTATTGTTAATAAAATGTAAATTGATTGATTATTTCCATATATATATATATATATATATATATATATATATATATATATAGCTGAATTTTTGAAAAGGTGGTCAACGAAAATTACAGCAATTTCAGTAAAACTAGCCCAAAAAAGGGTTTTTATGACCCCAATCAGCCCGAAAATCACAGAGAAGAGAGAGAAGATGGGAAAGGTTGCGTGGGGCGAGAGAAGAAAAGACTCTGTAATTTTCGGGCTGATTGGGGTCATAAAAACCCTTGTTTGGGCTATTTGTAGTGAAATTGCTGTAATGTTCGTGGACCCCCTTTTCAAAAATCCAGGTATATATCTCGATAGATTGACGACAACGATTGGAAAAAGTGCCAAAAAGCCATTTTCAGCCAAAGTCGGCACTTTCTGGAACACTCCACAGCTTGAAATTATCTTAAAAGCAACAAACGACCCCCCCCCCCCAACCCCTCCCTTCGTTACTTCCCATGATTCTCTACTATGACAGACTCAAACGTTTCGAAGCCAGTGCGCGCGCTAGAAATCAGTGGCTTACTTTGTCGGTTATTTTCAGTAGATTTCCTTTTGGCCGCCTTGATCAAAGTTTTCCTGAGGACATCATTAAGTCCCGTGAGGGAAAGAAAGCTGGCGATTGGCACATTCTGTCCTCGTCCTGATATCTTACTGTATTTCGTCTCTTTTGAGGCTAAACGGGTTCCACTTTTGATCTCGGGCCGAGACGAAAAGGTTACGGATATTGGCGCTTTGTTCTTGGCGGTAACAAGTCTCTGGCCTCAAAAAGGAGCTTCTACGGGTCATATCTATTAGACAGCAGCCGAATTGTTGGTGAATTTTGACCCAGCCACAGACTTAGTAAAAATTTGTTTTGAAGGCAAGAGAATGTGTTCCCCTGTCAAATGCGAGTCTACATCCGGGAACTCGAATAAAATTACTGCGAAGACAAATGTTTGTGGATGTTTACTTGCCAAGAGCGTGAGTTTTTTCGAGTTATTTGATGATATTTCGCTTGTGATAATCATGGAAAAACTATGGGAAGCTTTTTTACTGCTGCACAGGAATTTTATTGTGTGATTTCCGGCTTGGTCAAGTTGTTGTTGACAAATGCTGATCAGCTGTTAGTGTCAGGTATGTCGATCCATCTGTTTAGTATATTCCGTGCAAGGCATAAAACAGCTTCTTCTGTGTTTAGTTAAAGCAATAGTGCCTTAGATAGCCCATTCTGGGTTCTAGATTTATCTGCGGCGAACGTTTGCTATAAACCGTATCGTTTGACCTACTAAAAGGTTAATAAGACTTAAGTGCTTTGGTTGTTAATTTCGAATTCATTGCAAAGCTTTGTCACTTTTGCCGAGAGCAACTTGTCGTGAACTGTCAGCAATTAGGATGCCATTTTCAGCCTAACTAGATTCTTTTAAATGCTTTTCATTCGCCTTAAGTGTGAAATTGTTAAAACGTACTTGAAATTTCTAGAGCCTTGCTTTAACAAATTCAATCAGATAATATGCATGTGTGACACAAATTCAAATATTTGTGGCCCCTGTCTCAATATAATGCTAGCAAAATGCCTTGAACCAGCCTTATTGTCATTATTTTAGTTCTTTTAGAAACATGTTTGGCGTATACGAGACTGTTAACCTTCATGAGATTTTTGCTTTTTGTGGCCAGTACAATCTATTTTATATCTTTGTGAAAAGTTGTCTTGTTTGCATTGAATTTCTTACTTCTGAGGTGCACATAGAAATGTCACATTTTTTTACTCTAATTTAGTCGCTTTCAGATACATTCAGGGCACAGCTAAACTAAAGAAAATTTAACACAGTTAAAACAGCATCTTTCAACTAGTAGCTTATAAGAAATGACCGTATGCTAATAGATGGATAGTGTTTATGTCAAGTCGATTGAGGGCTTTCCCTTCTAATAATGAGCATGCCAATTCATCGTTCGCCGGCGCTGATTTCCCTTTCGTAAACGGTCGACGCCATTTTTAACGGTCGATGCCATTATTAGCAAACGGTCGATGCCATTTTTAACGGTCGATGCCATCATTAGCATTCATTAGTAACCAAGCCTTCTTGTAATGGTCGATGCTATTTCTCTCTAGTTTATGCCTGGATTGGGACGAAAATAGGCTATCATTATTAGATCAAATTGGGCCTAGGTAAAGCGATTATTAGATCTAAGCTAGATTCACGGTTAGGTGAGATTTAGGGTTAGGGTGACCCGTTATTGATATATATTAAGAAAAGCATGTTTTATAATTAAATTTTTCTTGTGTTTGCCGGATCAACCCAGTGGTCTAGTGGTAAGAGAGAGATGTTAGCATGCAGAGGTTCCGGGTTCGATTCCAGGTAATTATATTCCATTTTTCTTTTTCTGATAGAAAAAATAATTCTAAAATTGGTGAAAATTTTTCTAAGTGTCGCTAAAATGGCAACGACCGTTTACGAAAGGGAAATGCGCTTCGCCGGCGAATGATAAATCAAGGGAAAAGAGTAAAACGGTTAATGAATTGGCGACAATGATCAGGAAAAGTACCAAAAAGCAATCTCCGGCCAAAGTCAGCGCTTTCTGGAACACTCCACAGCATTTGCTTGAAATATCTAGCTGAATTTTTGAAAAGGTGGTCAACGAAAATTACAGCAATTTCAGTAAAACTAGCCCAATTATACAATTATGATATATATATATATATATATATATATATATATATATATATATATATATATATATATATATATATATATATATAAATATTTAAAACAGGAAAAAGACTACACTTGTATCCCTACAAGCCTGTTTCGTGATTGCTCACTCTTCAGGGGATTTTATTAACGAATAAACATAACCATCGCTTATATACAAAATTTGAATGCTCGGATGTTTAGTTGTTACATAGCAACGCTTTGTTACGGTGACGGCAAGAAGATACAAGTTCGTTACGTTTATTAAGTGATGACAGGTCAGGGCGGCAAATGATTAAGAATTTTTCCTTAAGACAGAGATTACATCTTTTGCTTGAGCTGCTATATGAGGAGCTATTAGAAATTACACGCCATGAGATAGAATGTTCGATGTTGTTGTCTTTAAGTGACCAGATGTGCTTGCTAAGTTCGGTGGAGTTTCTGTGTTTTGCGTGACGAAATGATGAAGTGTGGTTTCTATATCTTGTCTTGAAGTCGTTTTCCGTAAGTCCGATGTATGATTGGGAAGTGTTGTTGTCGGTTCGCGTGACGTTAGGTATTATCAGTGACTTTGCATGAATTTAGAACACGTTTGTTGTGATTGTCAATAATTTGTTTGGTGTTATTCATGCAGCTGTAACTGATCTTGACGGTGTTTCGATTGAAGATTTTTCTGAGGTCGTTGTCTTTAGGAAAGTGTTTGTCTACTAAAGCAAGGAATCTGTGAGCAATCACGAAACAGGCTTGTAGGGATACAAGTGTAGTCTTTTTCCTGTTTTAAATATTTATCACGCTCTACTTTATGTATTGAGCACTCTACTACGGAAAAGTCGAAACACAAATTTATTATTTATTTATATATATATATATATATATATATATATATATATATATATATATATATATATATATATATATATATATATGTGAAGTCCCTGAAACCGAGAGGAAATGCAGTTGTCCGAAGAACACAACATGCCCCCTAGACGGAGAGTGCCTGGCAAAAGACATCGTATACTGTGCGAAAGTGACCTCCGGCGATACAGTGCAGACGTACGTTGGACTGACTGCTACAAGCTTCAAATCCAGATACGCCAACCACAAAACCTCATTCAAGACGGAATCAAAGCGTAACGCAACTGAGCTAAGTAAACACATCTGGCACTTGAAAGACAACAATTTAGATTATGCAATTAAGTGGAGCATTTTATGCCGTGCTCCCCACTACTCGAATACGACGAAGCGATGTAATTTGTGTATAGCTGAAAAGTTTTTCATTTTGTGCAAACCGGAAACCGCAACCTTGAACAAACGAAACGAATTAATCAGTAAATGTAGACATAAAGATAAATTTCTGCTGAAAAACGTGATGTGACATTGTCTAGACATGAACGTTATCCCCATGGAGATATGATGCTTTTAATACTGTAAATGTTCTGTGTAGTTCACTTTTGGTCTTGCACTGAGGAGTGCAGGTTCGCCCCGTACGAAACAGACCTGTATGCATTAAACCGAAGTCAAAAGTTTAACCGTGTCCACTTATTCTCTTTATATTCGCTCTACCGATGGTATCGAGCCCTCTCGACACACAATACAAAGATTATCCTGGATTATCCTGGATATATATATATATATATATATATATATATATATATATATATATATATATATATATATATATATATTCTTTGATAGTTCAGTTGAATGGATTTCAAAAAGCGCTCAACTCTAATTCATTAGAGGAGCAAAGACAAATTCATTGAATGTAGATCAGACTTCAGAAGATATTCTGAACTGTAGCATTAAACGAATGAATATCTTCTGAAGTCTGATCTACATTCAATGAATTTATATATATATATATATATATATATATATATATATATATATATATATAGTGTAGAACTGGATATTCGTAAAACAGTGCTCAATACATTAATGTAGAGCGAAGTATATGTTTATGGAGGAAAGAAACAAATAAACTACGCTTTCATCCCGACAAGCCTGTTTCGTGGTTGCCCACTCATCAGGGGATTCAATAAGAATATTCCTTACCGTCGTATATAAAAACGTTATTCATTAACTTCCAGTAAAGTTTAAAGTGCCCCTGTGATCAAATTTTTGATTTTCATTTTTTTACATTTTCGTGTACAATTAGACTTTCTTACTCATCTTGACATCTCATCTCATCTTTCTTACTCATTTTGAACCCTAAAAGGTACGACGAGCATTCCCGTCATTTTTATATGGGATCCCCCCCAGGGGGGGGGGGGGGGGGGTATGAAGATGGCGGGATCCGCGTTTGGAAGGCGTATGGCATTGGCCCCTGGACAGCTAATACCAACAGAAATGGCTCATTGTCCATCTCCACCTGAAATTCCTGCTCTTAATGCAGTTTTTACGCAACTAAGCAGTTTTGCTTCAGTCAAACAAAGAAGAACGCACATCTTACCAGGAGGAAATGAAGATCAAGTGAAACAAAAGGCTGAAAGTAACGATGATACGAGAAGACCAGCAGAGTCAGTCTTCAAGTGTCCTGAGGAGGGATGCATACAAACCTTCCTGAGACACTCATAAATGTAGCGACACCCCGAGACTGCGGCAAGCATCAACAAGCACTCGACCGCGAAACACTGTTAGGCAGAGCTGCCTTCACATATGCTGAAACTCTTGAGGGGCAGAGTCCAGGCGTGCCAGAGCTTGACACTGTTACAAGGCCAGTTTCACCACATTGTGATTCCACCTTACCAATGGGATGTGCCCTCAAGTCTGATGGTTTTCAAAGGATTAGATTTACGCCCAGTCAGAAAAACTATCTAGCCGCAAAATTTAGACTTGGTGAGAAGTCAGGTCAGAAAGCAGATCCTGCATTCGTCCCCCGAGCAATGATGAAAGCTAAAGATACAAGCGGTAATCCCCTATTTACAAGCGACGACTCAGATTGCAATTTTTTTCCCGCCTCTCATAAAAAAATTCCTTAGCGACTATGACGATGATCAGTTTGACGACATCCGGAATGCCGCAAATGCAGCCCAATTGGAAGACCTTGAAAATGAAGCTGCACGTGAAGTAGGGCCCGCACATCCGATAACTCATGATGTGTACAATTTATGTGACATGTACTCGAGATCTAAGCTGAAGAAAAACACAATTCCTACATTAAGGGATAGGGGGATATTTGCACTTCTTTCAACATTGATATCACAGACGTATCCGTTAAACGGAAACAGCCATACGTCGACAAGATCAAGTTGCTTTGCATGGGCTGTAGCTGCCAACAATAATTATTTTAAGATCAAACTGAACTTCATTCGTGCCCACATTTGCATATTTTATGGCGCTCTATTCTAGATTTCCTATTTCATGCGTTCAACAATCTTAGAAAACAGTAAGAATTGTAAACACTTTATGTTAATAATACACACTACTGATTTTCCCCGGTGGGGTGGGGGGGGGGGGGGGGGGGGGGCGGTACGGTGGTTTTCCATATAAAAGTGACTTGGTGGTCGTCTTACTTTTTCGGGATTAAAATTCGTAGTTTGGTGCCACTAAGACTGTTTGAATCGAAAATTACCACTCAGTTATTCTGATACATTTTAGAGCATTTTAGGGCATCAAAAATATCCTGACAGGAACAACATTTCAGCAACGAGTCCCACTCACAAAACTGGTTTCTGGTACCTTTTAGGGGTAATTTCCGATGAACATATCAGCAACTACGTATGATCTATAAATTAATCGTCAACCATTGGCTTTGAACTTGTTATTTGGTTTCTTACAGAGTTTTGTGCCCAGTTTGAGGTAACTTGCGAAGTTTTTTGTTCGAGATTTGGCCATAATTTCCAAAAGAGTGAATTGATTATTGCAAGTTGTTGACAAATCATTGTTGTGGTTTCAGCCCGAAAAGTGCTACGATCTTTCTTCCAAGCGATGAAATGTACCAAACTAATTTTTCTATTCTGGGGTGAAGGACAACACTTCTAGATATTGCAACCGAATTTTAAAGTTAATCTGAGTTATACCGGGTATAAAACTTATGTTTTGATTAAGTGCTCTAAACTGAGATTTTTAAATATCAAAATATGAGCTATCTTTACTCGATCACCAGAAATTTAGGATTACATCTATAATTGTGTCACAGCTATTTATATGTTGTACCCCAGGTATCACGTGCGTGACATTCGGTGCTTGAGTGCTTGACGGTGATTAGCCATCACGAAAACAAACAAAAAATAAATAGGTCTGAAGAGGATTGAGGTCCAACATCCCAACTTTATAACACTGACGAAAAAGACTGAGCTCACAGTAGAAGGATTCCACCAAGGATACGAAGATCTCTCGTGAATTTGTAGATTAACGTGCTGACGGAAATAACGAAGAGATCAACTTCTATTGACGTTTTGGCCGTTCGGCCTTGCTCAGATTAAAATGACTATATACAACGATACTTACTTTTTACATCTGTTCAACAGAAATATACTTTGATTACATGGAATGTCCCTTTGTCATCTTCTTAAAGACTGAATTCATGAAAGTGATCTTTATTGCCCTTCACTGCCGGATCTGCATCCTGGGTTCTACTGTTTTGCCAAGTATCGAAGAGGGCATGGTGTTTGTTTTGTACTTATCAGTATTGCTCAGTGAGTGTGAACAGTGGATCACTTCAGAAGAAAAAGTCCGCAGCAAGGTGTATTTCAAGTAGGTAAAAGTAAAATATATATTATTCGGGCAAAACTGGTCGACTATTCGGGCACCACAGACACAGAAAAACTACTGAATTATTTTGTGATTCAATGTCTTAAATTAATTGTTTTTATTTCGTAACTCACATTACTCACTTAACTTTCGAACCGAGCTCTATACTACTAACATCGATCATGTCATTGATGTGATAGTTCCATAAGATGCTAACCGCGTGAGCAGACATAAGCCCTATTTACATGGAAAGGAGATGATCCTAGTGCTAGGATCGTCCGAGCGCAACATGTTTTCTACTTTCAGTTTACATGCGAAGGGTTGCATTTGGCCCTAGCGCTAAGATCATCCTATCTGAAAGGTAGGATGATCCTAGCGCTAGGATCATCCAAGCTCCATGTAAACGGCCTTGGGAGCCCCAAGTTGTTATTGTCGCCCACCGTCTTGCTTTGCAACCGCGCCGAACTCAAAGGTACTGGGGGTATCCTGCCTAATTTTTCACGTAAACCAAATGAAAAGTTGATCCTGGGGCCAATTCAATAAAACTTTTACAAGTGTAATTTACAAGTGTAACCATTGTTTTAGAGGTTGAAAACAATAGCCACACTTGTAAATTACAGTTGTTAAAGTTTTATTGAATTGACCCCTGGATGCCGTATTTACGCATGCAAACCAAATGAACCTTCTAGGATCATCCTAGCACTAGGATCATCCTCTTTCCATGTAAATTTGCGTTGTGGTCCGCCAAGGGTGGGAATGATATTGTCACCGCGCAGGGACTGAAACTAAGTATAACATTTGGCGACCATCTTGCTTATTAGGACAGTATGTGTCGTTGGTATCTGGTCGTTCAAATTATGTCTTCGTCGAAGTCTCGTAAAATATATCTTATCGGTACCGTGTGAAGTGCGAAGAATGCGAGATGTAGAAGCTCATTCTCGCATCGTTCACAGTGGTCGAAAAGTAAAATGTCAGCGAGTGCTAAAATCATCATCATGACGAATAAACATGACGTCACGAGTTTCATTCGGGCAAATTAAGTTCAGCCCTCCCGACGAGATTTTTCCCGTACGCCGATGTGCACCAGTGCTGGACGCAGCTGGACTGTCACCAATTTATTGCCTTAGATTGTGTTAATATTGTTGATTTTATATACCACAATAGTTTTATTTGTTTACAGTGAAAGCCAACCGACTCTTAACTTTCTCGTTCTGATAACTGGCTTTCTCGGCATTGCCTTTGCTACTGCCACGTTTTAAAAACAGCTTGCGGAATGTGCAAAGTATGCAAATGTTGAGTTCATGTGTTTATCTGACCGAACTTGCACGTAAACTTTGGACATAAACTCGCCAACAGCCACTGTAGGCATAACGTTATAAGTGCATCAATATAAAATTTGGGCAGACTATGTAGATTTAACAAGTTGATATTATAATTAAAATGAACGATAATAAAAACGTTACATGACGTTTCGACGACTTCGTGTCATTATTGTCGAATGAGTAGAAAAAAAAAGCCCTAAAAGCTCTCTTCAGGGATGCTCAATAAAGGATATGTATGTATGTATGTATGTATGTATGTATAAGGGGCATATATACATATAAAAATATAAAGTTAATTGATATATATATATATATATATATATATATATATAAAGGTGGTCAACGAAAATTACAGCAATTTCACTACAACTAGCCCAAACAAGGGTTTTTATGACCCCAATCAGCCCGAAAATCACAGAGAAGAGAGGGAAGATGGGAAAGGGAGCGTGGGCGAGAGAAAAAAAGACTCTGTGATTTTCGGGCTGATTGGGGTCATGTGTATGTATGTGCATAACAAATCCAACCACCCACCATCCATCCTGAAAAACATTCCCGAGTCGATCAACAAGAGGCTATCTGAGATATCTTCTACCAAAGAATGCTTCGATAACGCTAAACCCACCTATCGAGAAGCACTCAACAAAAGCGGATATCACTACAACCTGTCATTCAATGCCACACCAAACCAGAAACCGCGCGCACGGAGAAACAGACAACGGAACATCACATGGTTTAATCCGCCCTATATATTGGTTTGTTTTAGTGCGAACTCTTACTTCGGTGTTGATCCTATCAAGGACTTGCTTGCTCACAAGGCCTATATTACTTTTCGCGGGGTTGATTAGTAGCAAGTAAGTAATAAGTAAGTAAGTAATAGCAAGCTATTACTTAGCAACTGAAAGTTAATTAGGATCGAACTGATTAGGGATTGCTCCGACTCTTAAAACTTTTAATTCCAACCTTAAATTCAAATTCTTAACGGTGTGTTTGTATACGACATTTGATACGCGCGCGTGAGCTGCTTTTTAACGCCTTTTAACGACCTTTTTATTCAGTCTGATGATCGCCACCGAGCGTGAAACTCGAGTTACTGTTTTGTAACATCACATTGGCTGTGTTTTCACGAGGCGGTTTTTCTCGCTTAACATTCCTGTAGGTAATTTGTTTAATGACCGCGTTAAGCAGCTTAAAAAATTTATGCGTTTTCACGGACAGAACTTTATTCATTTTTCTTATACCATGCGCGATATATTTTCTTTTGTTAAAACAATAGAAAATTAGAACACAAAAGAACGACAATACAATGCCCTTCTTTGTTGTTTAATTGCCGACAAGCTTAAGCGACCTGGTTTGGTGGCTTAAATTTAATGAGAATTCTATTGTAGTTCGCCGACTCGCTTAACTTTAAGCGAGTTGGACAAGCA